>JASANA010011533.1:0-32417 GCA_030248095.1 Ptycholaimellus sp. GST1_10
ACTGCTCATCTGTGTTTGTCTTTTCTTGTTCCATATTTCCTTTCACTGTCGACCAATAATTCCAATCCGACTATCGCAAATCAAACGAAGACATTCAAATACCAAGGCACAGAGCTACTGGAAACTCCCGGCCACTGAAGGGCGTCCAAATTGCGCAGATGCAGAGGGCACCTATTTGCGCGCACTTTAGTGATCTGGTCAAGGCCAACGCATTGCGTCAGGGCTCGCAGCCCCCAGCCTCTGCCACTCTCAGTCTTCTTTCAACCCTAGGCCTGACATAGTCCCTATTTCGCCTCGCCGCCATGGGCTTCGTCAAAGTCGTCAAGAATAAGCAGTACTTCAAGCGCTATCAGGTTTGTGCCCTTCCTTTCTCTTCCGCGATGTTGGATAGAAAGCAAGGAAGTTGGCCTGCAGGTGAAGTACAAGCGCCGCCGTCAGGGGAAGACGGATTACCAGGCTCGCAAGCGGCTGGTAATCCAGGCCAAGAACAAGTACAACACCCCCAAGTACCGCTTCATCGTCCGCTTCACCAACAAGGACATAGTTGCCCAGGTTTGGCCTCGACTCTATTTCTTCCTCTTCAACCCTTTATAAGTCCTCTTCCCTCTTTTCTAGGTGGCCTACGCTCGCATCCAAGGTGATGTGGTCATCTGCTCCGCCTACGCCCACGAGCTGCCGCGCTACGGCATCAAGGTTTGGCTTTTTTTTATTTTTGAGGGAATTGTGTTGAAATATCGAATTCCTGACGCAACATGATAGTTTGCTTCAAAAAAATTTTAACGCCAAAAATACCAGAATTCAGCCCAAAATTAATATCAGCAAACTCCAATTGTAAACTTAAATTTTGAATATCAATCTTAAAAAACATAAATTTCAATCAAAAATTCTAAAAATTTTCAAAAAGTCAGAAATTTCATTTAAAAATCACAAGTTTTCTTCTCAAGCTGTCAGCCAAACTATCCAGGCAAAGCAGAGTCCATTGCAGGTGGGCCTGACCAACTACGCGGCGGCCTACTCCACTGGACTGCTGCTGGCCCGTCGCCTGCTGGCCAAGTTCAAGCTGGACCAGGCCTACACGGGGCTGGCAGAGGCGACCGGGGAGGACTACAACGTGGAGCCCACCGACGACGGCCCCGCCCCCTTCCGCTGCTGCCTCGATGTCGGCCTCGCCCGCACCTCCACGGGCGCCAAGGTCTTCGCCGCCATGAAAGGCGCCCTCGACGGCGGCCTGGACATCCCGCACAGGTACACTCAGCCCCATCTATCACCCAAACCCATCATACCCATAATCATCCTGGTCCCCGACATCTTCCTTACCAATTTGTTCCTTTCTTTTTCTGGTTCCCTTTTTTCTCTCTCCCTCCTATACCATGGCATTGTCTCTCACCCTCTACCCCCAGGGCAGCAATATGTATCTTGCCTTTTCCTGGGCCCAGAAGAGGAGCGATGAGAGGATGTTTGGAAAGTTGGAAACACGTATGAAGAACCAGTTTGCATAAAGTATAATCATTTATAATCGTCTTGTTCCACGATTTGAAACATGGAACCAGAAGATTATAAATGATTTTACTTTATGCAAACTAATTCTTCATACATGATTTCTTCATACATACTAGAATCCTAAAATGACAGGGACTGAAAATATTGATGGGATTGCAGCGACAAGCGCTTCTACGGCTTCGACAGCGAGGCAGGGAAGTACGAGCCGGAGGCGCACCGAGCACGGATCTTCGGCAAGCACGTCGGGGACTACATGAGCCTGCTGAAGGAGGAGGACGAGGAGGCCTACAAGCGCCAGTTCGCCCGCTACATCAACAACGGCATCACCCCTGAGAGCGTACGCTAGCCCCCTTAGTGTACCCTGTACTTAGAGGTGAACCCGGCACCAGGTTCCCCTCACAATCCCTGCCTCACTTTGACTCAAACTTCGAATGTTTCGTGTTTTCTTGGGGATGCAACAATTTGGCAGATAAGTTAATTTAAATCATGGAGACTATATTGACATGTTATATATTGAATACCAATGTTCAAAATGTAGAGTCGCTGTTTAAATCCAACATCAGATTGTAATCTCAGTTTAGAAGAATCTCAGTTTGGGGCAATTTTGATCAATTTCATCTGCTCTTTCAAACTTCTACCATCAGACTACAGAAAGGATGCATCATGAATAGTATCTTGCAGATGGAGAAGATGTACAAGAACGCCCACTCCGCCATCCGCGCCGACCCCTCGCCTGCCGCCAGGACGGAGAAGACCGTGGAGAAGAAGCGGTGGGTCTTCCTCCCCTCCGTTTCTCCTCCACCCATTCCTCTCCTCCTCCTGTCCCCAGTATCATCGATGGCAAAGGTGGAAGCGGTTGAAGGTGGACGGCGAAGAAGAAGACGCTGAAGGAGCGCCAGAGCCGCGTGAACCAGATCAAGGCCAACATCCGCAAGAAGCTCGGCGTGGGCCAGGGCGGCGACGAGGAGGAGGAGGAGGATATGGAGTAGGGGCCTCTGATTTTCAATCCCTTTGCCCCCTGCTTCCCTTTCCATGGATCTACTGGCCAACCCTATATTGTTGCTGTTTCTTTGGTCGCTGTGGAAGGATTTGGAAACACTTGTGTTAGCCAGGTGGCAAAGCTGCAAAAGGCGCACAGCAAAAAGTCGAAGGAAATTGGGGAATTTAGGCTAGCTTCATGCTTGTTTTGAGTAAATAAAGGAAAATTGGCTGCTAAATAGATAAAAAATTATAGAAACAAGTATTAACAAGTATATGGCGCAAAGCGCAATAGGTGACCGCGGAGCACTTGCACCTTCACAATTAGCAATATCCTAATTTTAAGGAAAATTTCTGCTGTGAGGGTGAACATTGCATCTCAAAAGGAAAATTATGTGGTTTCTCAACCATTTTCAAAAGTAAGCACAGATTTAGAATCGTTATATATGACTTGTGCACAAAAAAACTCAAGTGTTCTGTTCACTTATCAGCCGTTCAGCTGCTACTAATTATTGATGCTATTGTCATGTGTGAAAGTTTGTCACTCAAGAGGGCAAGTCTGTGGTTTCTCAACCATTTTCAAAAGTAAGCACATATTTAGAATCGGTATATATGACTTGTGAACAAAAAAACTCAAGTGTTCTGTTCAATTATCAGCCGTTCAGCTGCTACTAATTATTGATGCTATTGTCATGTGTGAAAGTGTGTCACTCAAGAGGGCAAGTCTGTGGTTTCTCAACCATTTTCAAAAGTAAGCTCAGATTTAGAATCGGTATATATGACTTGTGAAGAAAAAAACTCAAGTGTTCTGTTCAATTATCAGCCGTTCAGCTGCTACTAATTATTGATTCTATTGTCATGAGTGAAAGTTTGTCACTCAAGAGAGCAAGTCTGTGGTTTCTCAACCATTTTCAAAAGTAAGCACAGATTTGGAATCGTTATATACGACTTGTGAACAAAAAAACGCAAGTGTTCTGTTCAATTATCAGCCGTTCAGCTGCTACTAATTATTGATGCTATTGGCATGCGTGAAAGTTTGTCACTCAAGAAGGCAAGTCTGTGGTTTCTCAACCATTTTCATATGTAAGCACATATTTGGAATCGTTATATACGACTTGTGAACAAAAAAACTCAAGTTGTCTGTGCAATTCTCAAGATTACAGGTGCTACAGCACAAAAACTGTATATTGCAATGTTTAAACCTTTCTACCCAAAAAAGTAATGTTTCAAATGTTCGGGGACCGCTTCCTACCGGCGATATCTTCCTAAAACATTATTACCTTTCAGGAAAAAAAAGTTTGTCAAGATCCGTTGAGAATTCGCCCGTTCCCAGCATTTCCAGATATATATATATACCTATATATATATATACTAGTCATTTTGGTCAGTGGCCGCGCTTCGCGCGGCCACCTTTTGTTGGTGGCTATGGTCCACAATAATCAGGAACTGTGACTGTTTCATCATGGAGGTATAAAATGGAGTGAACACTCCCTATACCCACATAATTCCATATGCAAAAATAACTGCAGTAAATCAGCCATTTAGTCTGCTTTCACCATTAATCCATGAACCATAAGACAAATGGATGGGCACTAACTAAAGTCAATTTTGCTCTTGCATTTATTACTGAAACATGACTGAAACATCCTGCACCAAACCTGCACTTTCTGCAAAAATGCTACCACTGTCCACCACCAAAAAACAATTTCACACAGAAAAAGGCAAAATTATTAATGAACAAGGTATTCTCGGCTATTGCCAAGATGCGCGGCCTTTGTTCCAAGTAAGCAACGTTATAATCCATGCATAAGAATCACTTCTAGTCAAAATCAGCTGGTTTAATTCAAAAGCCTTAAACATATGCTAGTTCGAATTTTTTAAACATCTAAGGTTTAGGTTTTTGGCCACAAAGCGAAATATTACAAATTTGTTTCATAAATTCCTTTTAACAGCTTCAAGTCACCACCTTGAAGCCAAACCACAAGCCTAACTCCCAAAATTGAGTTAATTTTGTTGAAAAACTAGGGATTTATAGATGTTTTAATTGTTGAAACATTAGGATTTTGGTTTTTTGACTATAAATCAAGAAATAATAAATTTTTCTAAAATTCCTTTTGCCAGCTTTGAAATGTTACTTAGACGGACATATCTGCCAAAAATCAGTTAATTCCATTGGAAAACCAGTGATTTACGATTTTTCGTATTTTGAAACATCAAAAAATTGAGTTTTTGGTGAAAATCAAAAAATTTCTCCAAGCCTTAATAATGGGGCCAAGGCATCACCAAGGCGGACTTTCATGCAAAATTTCAGCTAATTTCATGGAAAAACCACTGATTTACGATTTTTAGTGCTTTGAAACATCAAAAAATTGAGTTTTGGGCGAAATTCAAAAAATTACGCCAAGCGCCAAAAATGGCCTGGAGATACCACCCAGGCGGACCTTCATGCAAAAAATTAGCCAATTTCGTTGAAAAACCGCGGAGTATGGGACTGGAACAGACAAATATATATATATACTAGTAATATTGGTCAGTGGCCGCGCTCCGCGCGGCCAACTGTTATAATAAAACCAACAAATAAGAAAATAAAAAAGTAATCTGACACACCACAGCAAAGATAAAAGAAACGTTTGAGAGCATAAAAATAAGAAGTTATTTGACCATGTCATTCAGGCAGTATTTCAAACTTGATACAACGTTAATCAGTGGTTCTATCACCCATTGAAAACCAAAAACATGTATTTAACTAAAAGTTAAAATAATACAAACCATGCCAAAATTAACCTTCATGAGGTTACATTTCGTGGTTTCGTTGCCGTGAGTTCTAAAAGGAATTACTTAATGCATCCTAATCACATCAGGCTCCTGGGTAGGCCAAAAATCAAAAAATTGTCATCAGTCAATCCATTTATTTTCAAATATTTTATTAAAAACTTTGATAACTAACAAACGGAATTAAGACAGAATTGTTGTAGCTGCAACTGAAAAAAAAATTCAACCAAAAAAGTTAAAAAATGGAGGAGCTATGATGTTTCAAAGTCAAAAAATGCTCAAAAATGGCAAAAATGCGAATGTTTTTGATTATTTCATGTCTTTAACATTTCCCATGCATGGATAACCCCAAAAAATATTGAATAATTCGTCGAGACTGATTCATAGAGCTATCACATGTCAGGATAAGTAAAGAATCCAGGGAGCCCCGAGACCCCTCCCAAAATGGCATCACGCGTATTATATAAGATATGCGGACAGACGGACGCAAAAATGAGGTAACTGCTTAAGCTGGCCTTGGCCGCCCGCCGCTTCGGGCAGGGCGCCAGAGCTCCTCCGGCCTCCGGGCACGGGTGCTACGGCCCCTACGCTTCGCCTAGCATGCTTCGCATGCTAGGCTACGCTGCGGGGCCTCCGCACCCATGCCCTCCGGCCTCCGGAGCTCTGACTGCCCTGCCCTCCGCGGCTGGCGGCCTTCGGCCGCGCAAAAACCACAATCAAATCCAAATTCGGTTCAATCAGTAAGAAATTCGGATTCAATTGCAAGATGCAGCACGTCAACACCAAGAATGCATGTCAAAGGATGCACACCCTTTCATAATATAATTGTCGTGAAACATCTGATCCACAAGTAGAACCAAAATCACGAAAATTGTCCTTACTCATAGGAATTTTTCATTAAAATAATTTCAAAAAGTTGTCAAAGTAAAGATGTGATCCTGTAGAGAATTGCTTTGCCTTGAATTTAAAAAAAAGTCCGCCAGAAATAGTTGAAAATTGAATAATCTACAAAGAAGTAAATTTGAAAAAAGGCAAAAAATGGCAAAAATCGTCACATTTTCAATCATAATTTGTTACTAAGGAAAAACTGCGAGGACGAGCGGTGATATTTTGTTAAACTCGCTGAGATCTATTCAAAATGCTAACATGTGCCAAGAATAGTTTAGAATTCAGGTTGCGCAAATGAATTTATCACGCATATTATAGAAGATATATATATATATCTCATATATATATATATATATATATATATTATAGAATATATATATATATATATATATATATATATATATATATATATATATCAGGACAAAAGTTCAGTAACCTCTATAGACCGCGAAACGGCCCTTCGGGCCGCTCCGCGGTCAAAAATTTAAAAAATAATTTTGAGTTCAATCAATAAGCATTTATTTAGTTAGTCTCTTTCCATAAATTATCGCTAATTTCGTTCGCGCAAATTTGCTTGCTGATCATCTTACATTTTCGATTAAGCTAATATTTTGTGTTATTTTTGCTATATTTCAAAACGAGGTATACTTTCTCTCCCCATGTCAAAGATTCCGCAAAAACTGCTTTGCGCCAATGAAAGAGCCCATACAAAATGGCCCATTCCAACAGTCTGTCTCGACCTTTCGGAGCCGTCGAAAATAATCATCCCAGAGAGCCATCAAAAGCGCCTGCCACAAAGCAATGGTGCGGCCTGGCGTATCTGATGACTGCTGCAGGGGTTACCAAGGACCACCAGCAGGGCACACATGACTCAACATCCCCCCTCTTTCCCATTACTTGCACAAAGCCCATCCCCCATGCATCAATTCAGTCCCCTGTCCCTGCCCAGCTCCAAGGCAACCTCCCGGATTCACTCTCACTCGAGCGCATTTTCACTCCTTCTCGTTCACAACTGATCCCGTGAAAATGCTCCGCTACTGTCTGCTTCTGGCTCTGCTTCTCGTTCAGGCTGAGGCGGTAAGGGCAGCTGTTTTTGATTTCGGCTTCGATTCATTTGCTGAAGAGAAGAAAATGGCCAGTTTTGGTATATGGCCTCATCCTTGCAGGGAAGACCAGGCAAGGGTCAGATGATGGCGGCCATGAGGGGCTGCAAGTTTTCCTGGGGCGACTTCCGCCTCATCAAGGACTTCATGATGTCCGAGGTCTGATCCCTCCTTGTCAGATTGCTGGCCTAGCTTTCTTAAAACTTATAGGAGCTCCTTTGTCAGTCCCAACAAGAAAGAAGCTCCGATTTGACAGGCCTGTGAGTTCAGCCCGGGTGCGATGGCCTCGGAGGAAAGCCGGAACGAGATCTTCGACTGCGCCAAAGGGAAGGGCGCCGAGGAGCTGAAGGCGGACGGGAAGGAGGAGGAGGCCGAATCCTTCCCCTCCCGCTTCGATTGCGTCATCGGGGAACTCACCGCGGGTCGTTGAGCCCCCTTTTGTGATCATCCCTAGCCCACATTGCACACCACCAACTAAGCCCTCATTTAGCACCGGAAGGGCTGCCATCCCTGCGAACAAGCGGATTGAGCTCTTTGTGTCCCTCCCTGGTGAAATCCGCCACTAATTTGGCCAGACCAGCATTCCAAAGGCTACACGCAATAATCCCCTCTGATTGGCGGTCCGAAATCGGCTACAAAATGACCAGCATTTGGGAAGCCCAAATCATTGAACGCAAAGAATTTGCAAACTGCTCCCTCGCTCACCGATCCCGGCTCCCTTCGCCAGAAAAATGCTCCGTCTAGCTCTTGTGGCACTCCTTTTCGGCCTGGTCCTAGTCCAGGGCAAACCGAAGGACAAAGGTGGCCCACCCAAGGAAGTGGTCAAGGTGAGTGGTTTATCGGGCATTTTATGCTATAGAAATGCTATTTGGCTGGTGTACCAAATCTGGCTTAGGCTTACCATTTACCCACACACCCTGCGCTAACTCGTCCCCTATTTAATACGGCTGTATAGGACGAGTTAGCACAGGGTGTGTAGGTAAATGGTAAGCCAGTATACCTAAGCCAGATTTGGTACCCGAGCCAAAATGTGCCTTCAGAATTAAACCCTGTTTATCTTTGAATTGGGCCCTTCTGCTTCCGAGCTCGAAGCCCATAGGATTACCTGCCCCTAAAACTGCAGGCCATGAAATACTGCGAGTTCAGCTACCCAGGCGAGGACTCCGAACTCCTCCAGAACCTGATGATGGCATGCTATTTTCCCAGCCCCCTTTTTAGGAGCCAAAATGGTGGGGCGATTGAAGCAAGTGAACGACGGCGTATTCGAGCCGGACATGGAGGTGATGATGGAGGCGTTGGACTTGGCGAAGACGCTGGGCTACTACGACTTTGTGGACAGGGCCAAATGCACAGTGAAAAAAGTGGCCGAAGCCATGGGCTACGACTAGAGGCGATTGGAGAGAAGCCCTGAAACTTCCCTTTCCCTTCTACTCCCCATGTCTTTTGGCCTCATTTTGCCTTGATATCCTGATCGCTGAGGAGTGGATGTCGCTGATGGACAGCAAAGTGGATGCTCAGCGAATGATCTGGCCTTTTGCTGTGCACGAGAAAGCAATGAACAGAATCAAAAGGCCTGCAAAGCAGAAGCTAAGCGTCCTGGGGGAGGTTTCGAAACAGGTGCAACTAAGAAAACTCAATTATCTTCCACTGTCAACTATCAAACTAACAACCCCAAATCCCGGCTTTTGTTAGCAGAGCACAGATCCAGTGCTAAGGTATTTTTCAGAAAATGTACAGTGTTCGAACACAACACTTCTATTTTTATGCTATTTGACTGAAATCAAGCCACGCCAAATGCTTCCTCTGATTTCGAAACACGCCTGGAAACCATGGCGAATGGCTCCTTCATCTTTCATCTTGGCGGCCAAGGCAATCGGCTTCACACTAGAAAAGTTGCCTACTATCATTGGCATTTTTAAAACGCATAAACGACCCTTACCGACATTCATCCCTGGAGTTTTGGTGTGAAAAAGGCGTGTGTTCGCTGTGGAAAATTCCACCCACAGCCTGTGCACTCGTAGGGGCGTAGTTTCAAGCAGGCTACCACATGTTGCTCCAATCGCTGAGTTCTGCTGGGAAAAACTTCTCATTAAAAGCAATTGAATAAAAATATAACAAGTATATGGCGCAAAGCGCAATAGGTGACCGCGGAGCGCACCACCCTCCAGCTTACACTATGAATGCATGGAATTTTGTCAGTGCTAAGAGCAAGTCTGTGGTTTCTCAACCATTTTCGAAAGTAAGCACATATTTGGAATCGCTATATATGACTTGTGAACAAAAAAACTCAAGTCCTCTGTTCAATTCTTAGCCATTCAGATGTTACTGATTATTGATGACATTGCCATGCATGAAACTTTGTCACTCAAGAAAATACGTCTGTGGTTTCTCAACCATTTTTAAAAGTAAGCACAGATTTGGTATCGCTATATACGACTTGTGAACAAAAAACCTCAAGTCTTCTGTGCAATTCTTAGCCGTTCAGCTGTTACTAATTATTGATGACATTGCTGCACGTGAAAGTTTGTCACTCAAGAAAGTAAGTCTGTGGTTTCTCAATGATTTTCAAAAGAAAGCACAGATTTGGAATTGCTATATACGACTTGTGAACAAAAAAACTCAAGTCTTCTGTGCAATTCTTAGCCGTTCAGCTGTTACTAATTATTGATGACATTGCAGGGCATGAACGTTTGTCACTCAAGAAAGTAAGTCTGTGGTTTCTCAACCATTTTCAAAAGTAAGCACAGATTTGGAATTGCTATATACGACTTGTGAACAAAAAAACTCAAGTCTTCTGTGCAATTCTCAAGATTACAGGAGCTACAGCGCAAAAACTGTATATTGCAATTTTCAAGTCTTTCTACCCAAAAAAGTAATGTTTTAATTGCTCAAAAACCGGGTCTACCCCTCCAGATCTTCCTAAAATAGCATTACCTTTCAGGAAAAAAAAAGTTTGTCTCAATCCGTTGAGAATTCGCCCATTCCCAGCATTTCCAGATATATATATACATATATACACATGAGGACAAAAGTTCAGTAACCTCTATAGACCGCGGAGCGGCCCTTCGGGCCGCTCCGCGGTCAAAAATTGCACACTTCTTTGCCGTGCAGATATTCTTGCGACATTTTCGGCAGCTCATTCTATCCTCCAAAGCTCCAGTCTTTTCTACTTTTGGACTGAGCACCTGTGGCACATCTGTGGAATTATCGTTGACTTTTACGGCTGCCAAAAGATGCCCATTGGGGTTGTTGGAAATTGTCCTGTCTTGACGAGGGCACTGAGTAATATCAGCAGGTACACGCTGAATCTGAGCAGAGGGAGTGTGAAGTGAAGGACGGCTGTGCAGGGTGAGAATGAAGTGGCTGACAGCCGAGAGTGGACTGAAGCTGGCCAACTGGCAATCATCGCAGCGCCAAAGCGGTCGAGACCCAGCATCGCCTAAAGGATGTCGAATGCCATGCAACGTCTCCTGACCAGGAATCAATGGGATGCAGCAAAGATTGCAAAGCATCTTTGCAGATAACTGAAGTTGGTAGGTCCCTGTTAACAATATTGGAGCATGCGCATATCAAGATTGCAGAGATGAATATCTGAATTGAGGAGAAGGTCAGGATGATAGAACTTGAAAATAAACCAATAAGGGCAGAGAATCAGTTAGGTATTTGGAATTTGGTCAATAAACAATTTCATTTTATTTGCGAAAAAGAATCGTGTTCTTAGTCATTTTTGCAATCGTAAAAAAACTGCAATGTATGCTTGATGAATGTGATGCATACCTCTCTTCATTTGTGGCTTTGCATCCCGCCTAGCTAGAGCTAGAGTGCACAGCAATGAACAAGCAATGTCATCACTTATCTGCATTATCGAAGCCCTTTCCAAATACTGGCATCAACAGCAAAATACTCTTGAATGCCGTAGCGAATAGATTCCTCGTCTTTCAACTTGTCCGCTAGCGTCATCGGCATGCCGCTAAACAACCATGTTTTCATGAAGAACCTCAAATCAAAGGCCAACCGACATGCATCCCTCGTTTTCTGATGCGCCCTGATGTGATGACGCATCGGGAAGTTTGAGCCACAGCCAGAGCATTGGCGTGGTCGCAGTTTCAGGCAGCCAATCACATGACTTTCCAAATTCTGAGCCCTGCTAAAAAGCTTATTTGTAAGCAAGAAAATTGAAAAAGAGGGTTTAGCAAACTTATAGGAGGTGTTTACGCTTTTGCCGCATTTGTGACAGCTCAACTTTTTTTCCAGGACTCTGGGTTTTCCCACTATTTGTTGCGGCTTTTCCATAAGTTGAGCCATATCCACGCAGGTTAATAACTTGGTGTCGATTCCAGGGGTTGGCTCTGTGTCTGGGTTGGCTCTGTGGCTCTGCTTTTCAGGGGTTGTAAGGGGTTGCAATGTCAGTGGTTGCTGTTCTGTGCAAGCACCAGGGCTATTATGGTTCCCATTAGTTGAAATTGGTGTCTTGGCCCTATCTGGAATTTTACTGCTTGAAGTGGAAGAAAGAATATCTTGAAGCAGGGCGGAAGGAATGTGCAGCGAAGGACTGCTGTGCAGAGTGAGAATGCAATGGCTGGTGGCAAGAGCGGAGTTGAAGCTGGAGAATTGACAATCAGCACAGCGCCACAATGGCTGAGCTCCTGCATCGCCCAGGTGATGTCTGACGGCATGCTGAATTTGTTGCACCGAGCTCAGTGAAATATTGCAAAGATTGCATTTCATGTTTGCAACGGAGTGAAACTGGAGGGAGCATGTTCAATTCGTTTTCATGCCCACGTCAAGCTAACAGCGATAGAAATCAATAGCTGGTACCGTCCCCAAGCCGAAAAGAGCCCATTTCCTCGCAACATAGTAGGAATGAGTGCTTTTCACGATTACACTGTCGGTTTTCTTCATCACGCCTCATTTCCTCAATTGCCGCTATGATAAAATGGGAACGCATTCCGCACTTCAACCACGATAATGAACCTAAACCAAAAAACAAGTGTCGCTGAGTTAGAAAAATCATAAAATTGGGCTATCGAGAGGTTCAGCCACCATATTCAACCCAAGTGAATTTTTGTTGATTTCAGATCTAAAAATTATAATGCTCTAAGCTCGGCACCAACGTAAACAACAGAACCAATCTTCTGTATTCTGTTTCAGTGCACAAGTTGCTGCGAAGTGGTTAGGTTATCAGATGGTAGAACGTACTTGGAAGTGTGATTCAAACAATTTTTTTTCATTGATGAATTAAATATAGCAACACTTATCACCTATTTAAGTGACGTCAAACCGCGCCAAATGCCTCCACCTATCGCAAAACACTCCTGGAAACCATTTCGAATGGCCTCCTCATCGTTCATCCTGTCTGCCAAGAGGATGGGCGTCCAACTAGAAAAACTGAGGTTTAGCATTTAGGCTTTTAAAGAAAAAACTGCACCTACCGACATTTTTCCCGGGAGTTTTGATGCGCTTTGGCATGGGGCCTCAGGGGAAACTTCGATCCACAGCCTGTGCATACATAGGGGCGCAGTTTTAGGCAGGCGATCACATGCTGCTCTATACGCTGAATCCTGCTGCAAAATAAATCCTCGTGTAAGTCGCTTGGAAAACAAGTCGCAAACTTCTTTGCCGTGCAGATATCCTTGCCACATTTATGACAGTTCATTTTATCCTCCAAAGCTCCAGCATATTCTGGTTTCAGTTTCAGCTGTTTTGGCAGCTCTACCTCCATTGAACCAGTGTAAGCAGTGTTGGTTTTGATGGCTGGCCTAAGATTGGCCTCTGAATTAGCTTCACCCTGACTAGGATCCTTGAGATTGTCAGGACATTGAGTGATGTCAGTTAGTACACGCTGAATCTGAGCAGAGGGTGTGTGAAGTGAAGGACGGCTGTGCAGGGTGAGAATGAAGTGGCTGACAGCCGAGAGTGGACTGAAGCTGGCAAACTGGCAATCATCGCAGCGCCAAAGCGGTCGAGACCCAGCATCGCCAAGATGATGTCGAACGACATGCAACGTCACCTGACCAGCAATCAATGGGATGCAGCAAAGATTGCAAAGCATTTTTGTTGAACAATGAAATCGCTTAAAGTGTGTTTGTGCTAGATGCTAGTACTAGATGCTAATCAAGATTGGGAGCAAGATCAAGAAGATTTGGTGAAATCACATTTACCACACATCCATTCATTGCCCATTTCTACTCTAATACACTGATGATGTTCGTCGTGTCTGTGTGAACGGTGGAAAAGAAAAAGCCAGATTTTATGTCTCCCAGCCAGGGGCAAATCCCATTTCACCGAACTAGGAACATATTACTTTTTGGGCAGTCTTCTCGCAATGGTTTTAAATTGACAAACTAGAGCTTCACCATCAATCACTCTCTGAATCCTCGCCAAATGCTAGAATTAATAGCAAAGCACTCTTGTAGACCGCAGCGAACAGCTTCTTCATCTCCCCTCCTATCCACTAATACCATCGATGTGCCGCTGGAACACCACACCATCTCTTTCGAAGGGGCGCAAAAGAAAAACCAACCGACATGCATCCCTTGTCTTCTGGTGAGCCGTGATGTGCTGACGCAACGAGAAGCGTGATTCACAGCCTGAGCATTGATAAGGTCGCAGTTTCAAACAGGCAATGACATGGCGTTCCAAATGCTGAACCCTGCTAAATATTTGTTTCGTTTGCAAGAAAATTAAGGAGAGAAAAATCGCAAACTTATACGAGGTGATAATGTTTTTGCCGCACTTTAGACAGTTCATTTTTTCTTCGGTAATACTGGTTTTTTCCGGGATTCGTTGTGGCTTTTCGATAATCTGAGCCATATCAACGCAGCCAAATAACTTGGTCTCAATTTCAGGTGTTGGCTCGGTGTAGGCGCAACTGTTACTCTGGCTCTCATTAGTTGAAATTGGTGTTTTGGACATGTCAGAAATTTTCCTGTTGGAAATGGAATGAAGAATATCTTGAAGCGGGGCATAAGGAATATGCAGCGAAGGACTGCTGTGCAGAGTGAGCATGCAATGGCTGGTGGCAAGAGTCGAGTTAAAGCTGGAGAATTGACAATCAACACAGCGCCACATTGGTTGAGCTCCTGCATCACCCAGGTGATATCTGACGGCATGCTGAACCTCTTGACCTGCAGGCAACAAGAAATTACACAAATTACAATGCATCATCCCAGCAAAGTAAGTGTGTAAGGGACAAGTTTTTTCTGTCCACATCAAGCCAACTGTGATTACCATCTTTTATCTGTTACCATCGGCAAGCCCTAAATTTTCTAAGATAAATTGATAACAAGTTTTTCTGAGTCAGTTCTTATAACTTATAATTTTGTCGGACGGTTTTTAGGAACAGAAACTAAATTGAAAGTAGCACACATAAGTTAATGGATGGGGTAAACGTAATCAAAATAAACGAATGAATAAATAGCTGTATGCAAAAACTTTCAAAATAATTGAACGGGTTTACATGACACAAAATTCAAAATAGTGAAAAAGTTTTAGCCAGGATTTTTAACATGTTATTTAATTTGGTTCGTATCTGGAGCTAAAACAAATCGGTTTAGATTATCAAATAAAAAAATTTCACAATTTCGTTCCAAAAAGCCTCAATCAATATCCAAAGACTCCTAAAAACCCTTTAGCAAGCATGGTATGCTTATCAGATTCTATCAAAAGCAAACTCATCGGCTCACATTGTTCTCCCAAAAGCCTTTCAGACACAAGGCCAATATAATGCTGCTGAATCAGCATTGTCATCCTCCCCTATGACCAGCGGCAGACAATGGGTGCAGCAACTGACGGCGGCTACAAAAACCCTTCATCCTCCCATCACTCCAAAATCACTCTGCCCTGCCTTTTTAGAACTGCCCTTTTAGAACATGCTGGCCTGGACAACGCTGCTGCTGGCTTCGGCTGGGCTGTTTCCAGATGCCTGGAGCATGCCGGAAGGCCACTTTCGACTGGCCAAAAGCCTCCTTCAAGGCCGTCTATCAAGATCGGTCGATGCCGTCAGCTCAGGTGACTGCAGAGGCTGGTGTTTATGACTGATTGGGACTCAAGTTGGAGGCTGGGACTGGGCAAAGGCAGAGGCGCAGCTGGTGGCCGAAATGTCGCCCAGCTGTCAAGCCGTCCTGCTGCAACTAACGATGAAGGGCAAGCCTGACCTGCTCACCAATACTACGGAGGAGACCTGCAGGCTTATTTCAAACATTCTCCTCCCATTCTTCTAAACAAACATATTTTTACAAAAATAATTTTAATAAACAAGTTTATGGCGCTGAGTACAATAAATGACTGCGGAACAAATGACCCCACAAAACCGAAGTTTTAAAAGTTTACCCTCCGGATTTTCCTAAAATTTCATTACCTTTCAAAAAAAAGTTTGTACAAATCCATTGACAATTTGCCCTTTCTCAGCATACCCTAATTTGCAACCTTTCTTCCCAAAACCCTTCAACCGCTCTGGGACTAATGACACCCCTCCAGATCTCCCTAAAAGATCCTTTCAGTAATAAAAGTTTGTCAAGGGCCGCTTAGGCCGCTTCGCGGTCAAATATTTGAAAATTCGAATTTTTCACAGAAAACGATTTTCCAGCTGGTTCATGAAGCAGCTGCCGGAAGTGCGCCAAGCGTGCCAGGGGCAGAGCATCCTGGAACGACGGCTCGTTCGCCCGCTAGTGGAGCTGACGACCGCTCTCTGCCCTACCGACCTTCTCTACCTGCGCACCTGCCTCCGGAGCCTGGCCAATGAGTCGCTGAGCCTGGCTGCAGTCCTAAACATCACGACAGACGTTGCCTGGACATCGACGGAGTTCTGTCGGTTGCCGGCTTTCATTTTTTTAATCCTAAAAATGTGCAAATTAAAAAATTCTAAAAAAAATATTCTTTAAAAATTTCTTTAAAAAATATTCTTTGAAAAATTCTAAAAAAAATATTCTTTAAAAAATTCTATTAATTTTTGCCAGCATGGAAAAGAAGAACTGGCAGTCGGTGTCTGAGCTGGTGAGTGAGACCTGCACGGTGTTTGGGGCGGTGACGTTGAGGCAAAACGTCGAGGTGGTCTACAGAATGCTGGTGCAGGTGGCAACGGACAGTTTGACTATTTTGTGCTTAGAGGCTGAAAAATCTGCTGAAGCTGTTGCTATTGCAGTGGGGCAGGTTGTGCCGGAAGAGTGCAAAACTGTTTTCGACTATGTGATTGAGGGGAATTTTTAGAAGTACTTTGAAACATTCCTACAGCACCCATCGGTATTGTTTAAAATGATGCCAATAAAAAATTGACTAAACAAACTCAGTTCACAAAACTTCCAACCCGTGGTGAGCTTTTGGTACCTGGTAAAACGCACATGACATAAGAGTTCAAATTCAGTGTCATTGACATCGATTTTTAGGAAAATATTTTGCGCTTGAAATGGTATCCGCTGTTAGCAATATTGTTTAGTAATAGTGTCAGACCACTAAAGTCCTTTCTCTCTACACGTTACTAGCGATATACGAAAATATGTTTCGATTTTTACCCGCGCAGAAAATGAAATAAAGTCTTATTCTCCTGTTGATTATATGCGGAGGCATGAAGTTTCAAAAAGTGGTCTTGATATCGAAATCCTGCAGAATTTCAAACTCTGAAACTTGAATCTTAATCTGCTTATTTTCAACTGAGGTCAGCGTGGCATTGTTTCAAATTCTTTTCTTTACAACATAGTGACCAACAGATGGCCAATATTTAAGGTACAGATGTGCATCAGTTTTTAAATAATTTTAAAGATTATTTATCATAATGCTTTGAGATCAGGAGCAGGAACAGAATTTAGAAATGCACGTTTCACTTTCGAAGTTTTCTAAGGCCGTTACCAAATCATATAGGCAAATATACCAAATTTTCCCAAATACCAAATATACCAAATTTGCAGGCAAAATACACTCCAACATCATTTCGCATATACAACTTATCCGAAAAAACCAGTTGCTACAAACCATAACCATTGCGACTTACAAGCACAATGGAACCACTTCTTTTTCATCTTCCAATTATATTACAGAGTAACAATCGTTGAATTAAGGTTTAAAATTATGGCAATATTTTATAAACCGTTCTAGTCGAAATCACAGTTCTTTTTTTCTAACATTAAGTTTGCATTTTGACAAATTTTTGAAGCTGAGAATAAAAACTACCTAATTAATTAATAAGAATATATTATTCCACCATTCAAATCTTGAAACATCTTGATAAAATCTGCTTTTAATCATCGTTCCTCGATCAATTTCTGGATTTACAAGCAAGAATCATTTGTTCTATTTCCACTTACTAAACCTGTCCACGAGATTCGGCCCCATGCAATGCTACAAACAATTTTATCTCAAAATTTTATAATTTCAGGCGATATACTTATTTACATTTGAATAGAAGTTCTTTTGATTTAAAATTGATACTGTTCAATTGACGAACTAAATTCTCCCAAAAGGAAATATACATTTTTATAGATGCTCTTGAGACGAAGAAACAGGCGCCAGCCGCGAACACTGACCATTGCCAGGCTCAATTGGCATGGCATAACGGGCAATATACCGTGAATCTACTTGTCATCGATGGCCCCATGCTCATGATTCGAATTCTCGCACGCCTCGAGGACAGTGCTTGGGCTGGCGTGGGATTTTCCCAGCATCCTTTTATGGTACTTTGTCTTCATATGCTGCTGCTAACCATTTTGTTCTGTTTGTTTAATTGCAAATGCGGTTTTGCAGAAAAATGTAGACCTGGTTGGTGTTGAAAAAGCAGTAAACGGCAGTATTTTACCCTATTTAGATGCATGGATTGGTAAATTTTTCTATCACTCAATTTTGATATCAAATTTCAGAGTTTAAGGATCAAACGCTTCCAACTCTAAGCCTCTACGTGATTCTGAAATCGGAGGAACCGTTAATACGTATTTCAAAAGAAAGCCAGAAATGCTTGTGGGAACTAAATGGCCAATGGTCAAGCATGAAATTCTCCGTCCCTTATGGGTCTTTCTTTGTGCCACATATCCCTAAATTTCCAAGACCAGATTTTTGAGACAGACGATGTGTACGACCTAAATTTAGCAACAACCTGCGCTTATATCGCATTCTTTTATCGCGGTTCCAAGATTGGCAAGGCTGGCCGATTGGGCGAACCTATCGAACCTATTATTTACTCTAGTCGAAAATATTGCTTTGCTCAATGCCCTTATGGTTCAGTCATATAATTTTTCTATTTTTAACTAATCAGAAAAGTGGGACTTTTTAGCACGAAAATGTAAATTTTTCACTATTTTGTGCTAATTATTGGTGCATTTTGATTCAAAATATTTTACTGCTCCTGTTGACAGGCACTACAAACTCAGTGAACAAGCATGCATCACACTATTCGCCACATAAAATGGCAATGATAAAATTCAAGAGCTTGAATCAACATGCTCCTGTTTTTGCACCTAGAATCAATGCTTCTCCACCACCGACAAAGACACAGCCTCCAAAAACAACACCTTCCACTATCTTTACGTCTTCTAAATCATCGCCTTCACTCACTTCACACAAAGTTTCTCTGCCACCCACAAGGAACCATCCATCATCCTCCCCTCCAACCACAACCAAGCCAACTCCAACTAAAACTCCAGCCATGAATACTTCCAATACATCTACCGATCCATCCTCAGCTGGAAAACAAACGTCATCCAGTGAAGCCAAATCTTTGCCGAACCAAACCGAACAAACGGCACCGCCAACCAAGACTCCTCCGCCGCGTCCATCACAGTCCACAACGCACACAACCAGCTCATCACAGCCAGAAGCTTCGAGTTTACGACCGACAAGTTCCCCTCCTCCCACCAAAGCTTCTCCAGCTCAAGCTGAGTCTTCCTCAAGTTCCACAAAGGATCAACCACTTCCACCAGGCATATCAGAATCTCCAACATCGCTTCCTCCTACTAGGCTCCAGCCGCCTTTGCCGAAAGCTTCTCCAGCTACCAGTATAATTTCGTCACAACTTCCATCTAGCAGTTCACCTCCTCCAACCAGAATCACAAAAACTTCAGCCGATAAGATTACAGCTTCTAGTGTTATTGCAACCTCCTCGTTGCCGCCCACGACAACAATCCGTAAAATCACGCCTCAGTTCAGAGAAAGCACGTCTAATGTTTCACCGCCTCCTACTAAAGCACAGACGCATATTGTCAATAACCCATCGCATCCAGCTACGAATTTGCCCAACCCAGCTGAAATGAGTCATTCTTCGTCTACCACACCTCCTACAAAGAATCCGACGACGACGTTGAGCCAGTCCACGTCCGCTTCAACTGAGAAAACAGCACTTTCAACTGCAGCATCAGGTAGTTGGTTAATTTCATCCGAATTCCGAATACAGCTTCAGTAGATGCATCTGAAAGCTAATCTACATTGGCAGCTGTCAGCATTTCTTCTGGGATTCCCTCATCTTCGACTCCGTTCTCCAAGAAAAAATGCGGATCACAAATGAACTTCGAGGAGTGCATTCGACCAATTGTGGAGAAAATGTTTCAAAAGGTTGCCTTTGACTACCACTTTGCTCAATTTCATCATGCGCCACTCTGGCCACTTTATATAACTGTACAACATGATATTTTTCTGATGCAAGCATTTCTTTCACTAAAATCTGCAAAATTAAAAACATGCAAAAATTTAGTGCGGTGTTGAAGATCCGTAAGCATATACTCGTGCTTGAAGAACTGATGCAAGAGCTTGATTCAGCTGCTCGTGATTACGTCATTGCAAAAGTGGCGGAAAATATTAGGTCTATGCCGATGTAACTACCGTGAAACATTCGTGAAAGCACTCAAATGGGAGATAAATAAACAATTTGACACTAAGACAAAACAATCCAAAACGTTTGAAAACTGCCATCAATTTACGCCAGGCGCATTTTTCTCAAGTCTCGACCTCGAGTCTTATTCACCATATGCATTTCTCTCAAGTGTGAACCTTTGCCTTGTACTCAGTTTTTGGTGCTTCTTGTTCAATGCCACTTAATACCAAAAATGTACACCTGAGTCAAAAAAGGAAATTCGGATCCTTTTTGGGACAATTTTTGTTTCCACAAAAAAGGTCTTCTTTCGATACATTGTTTTTTTATTACATCATTGATTTATCATCCTTTAATTTGAGGTGAACAAGTTTTCCGGCATAGGTACTTTATTTTCCCTTTTTTGCGACAGTTTTTTGCATACTGAAAAGAAAACTAATTACAGTTGCATTCGCACGCTAGCTCAGGCTCGAAAAACTCAATCAGATTAAGATTTCGCGGGTTAAGAAATGGCTCAATTTTTTATGCTAAATTTATTTTTTTGCTGCTAAACATGAAGCCTAGAGCCCATAGCTGTTTGAACCATAACCTGTGGACAACGACTGGACCGTTCAATAAGCGGACCAAAATTGCAGCCCATAGTTGCCTTCAGCTCATTTATTGAGCATCTTGTCCAATGTGAACCACCTTCAGCAATTTTTTTCTCGATTTCATAGAATTCCCGTTAGGTTTGAATGCATCTGTTAATGGAAAGAGGTTCTATTTTGAAAACCCAAGATTTAAGATTTGGTTACAATTTTCCTCCATTTAAGTGCCATCCCACCAAGTTTCTCGGCCAAATATGATAGTTTTATAATTTCAACGAAAATCATCACTTCCGAAATTTGCAACCAATTGCCTGTTTGGTTGTGTCAATTTTAGCCGCAATTTTATGCTTGATTGGGAATAATTTTACATAAACCTTAACTGTGCCATAGCATAGGCAACAAATTCCTGAATACCTAAAACTGAAATTTTTGAAAATAGCCAAAGTTATTCATCTTAATAGAACGCCTATGATCCACAAAAGATTCATACTTAAAATGATAGATGCAGCAACCGTTGTAGGACATCATTCCATCCGCTGTTCGCTGATCCTTGCAGTGGGCATTGTAATTGTCGTGCGTGTGCTTCAGACCAATCATGTGGCCGATTTCATGACCAACCACCTTCGCGACCACCAGCATATGATCTACAATCGGGCAACGCTTCCCTTTCATTCTCCCGCAAAGAGAAGAGCCGTTTCTAGTTTGTTTCTTTAAACAGTCGGATTTCCCTCTAGCAGTGATACCTTTGTGGCAGGTTCGGAGGTATAGTGACTGTAGCGATTGCTGCAGCCGCGCTTTTCTTCAGCCTGATGCAGACGTTTTCGCTCAAAACGTATTTAGCGTAGGCATAGCCTGTGAATGAAATGCTTCAGACATTGAATGCTAGCTTGGTCGGCTATTTTATACATAGTATGAAGGCAGTACATAGTACCTGCTTTTCCAGGTTCAAGAGGAGGCCCCAGGTGAGACTGAGGCCGTGGCCAGTGCGCGTCTCAAACAGGCTCGGCTCCTCCCAGTACTTTTGCCCTGGGGGAAGAGCTGGGAAGCAGAAGAGGACGTCATAGGCGGCCGGCCATGTGGAGGCAGGCTTGGGTCGCTTCTCAAGCACTCCGCCCGTCGCTCGCTTCCGCCTTTCGCGTCTCCTGATGAATCCGCCGCGGTCTTCATCTTCACTCAGCCTCGCTTAATCCTGGCTTTTTCAGAGCACCAAATATATCGCAGGCGCTGGTATTTGGCTATGGGAAAGATTCTGAAAGATGGGTACTACGCTTGCCGAATCGATATTCTTGTTCTTACTGAAACGCTCAAAGCTTTTGAGTTTCCAATTTTTAAAACGCGAAAAATGAAATCTTAAAATACAAAATAAGTTATCGATAAAAATGATTCCTTGCTGGTGTGCATGCTTTTATGGCAAATGTGCATGACTGCATTTGAACAGTAGTATTGCCACATGGAGGACTTATAACTTTATAAGCACTAGATAGAAGTGAAAATGTCCAAAGCAGCATTGGCTTTCATTGGCGTACAATTGCCTTTTTGAACCTTTAGCATGATGGCAGTTGCAAAAGCAAAAATTTGGGTGACAAATCCTCGAGGTGATAAAAAAATGAAATTTGTTGAAGGGAAGGCAAGATCAAGGCGGATGAATCTAAAGCGACAGTTTTAAACGGGCATGGGGCCGAAGACATTAGAACAGCGAAGCAGAAAACGTGTAATTTCAAGCTGAAGAGAGGGCCTGAGGCTGAGAATGAGGCCTTCCTTTGCTGCCGCTTCGGTCTCATCGGCGAGTAAGTTGAGAAGCGCATTGGTGAGGAGGAGGAGTTCGTGCCGCTGCGCCCGTTCCCAGGCCTCTTCCAGCTTCCGCACCTTCTTTACCTCGCCCACTTTGCCCACCATTATCTGCAAATGATGTTTTCCCATTTTCTTCTTGGGCAGACATTCGTCTAATACTTGGTGATTTGAAAAGCAATTTACGATTTCCAGTTGCTTGAAAAGAGGTTGGCTGTCGACTTCTTTGGCCAGCATCATCTCCATCAAGTCCAGCAATGTTTGCTGCAACTCACAAAGTATTACTATTGTGCAAATTCGGGACAGAGGTGCTAACCAGCTCGTCAAATGAGAGCTCATCAAGAGCTGAGACGTGGTTTGTGAAGATGCCCTCCACAGCTCTGCCGACTAGATTGGCTGGGAACAGCTCCAAGTTCACTGGCTCCTGCAGGTGCATTTTCAAAACAATATGTCTTTGCATGGTTTCCAGCGTTTTTTTCCAATTTAAAATTCAGGTTTCAATTGCAGTTACAAATTTTATTCCTCAAATTAATAAATTTAGCTGAGCAATGGTTTTTAAACCGATGCTATATTTAGCTTGGCAGTGGTATAAAACAGAAGCAGAGTTGCCGTGGAAACTGAAGAGGGAGGCGAAGAACTGTGAGCGAAGTTTCAGCACCTCCGCGTTGGCCCAGAGTGAACAGCCCCCAGAGCAGCGGATTTCCACTCGCCCCACCCTCTCACTACCATCGTCCAGCTTCAATTGATGCTCTATTTGATTTGTCGGCCCTGCTCAGATCGAGCAGACTCAGCCGACTGAGCATTTCTTGGATGACTGGAGAAGTGGTTGGAGGAAAGAAGGGGCGTAGGAGGGCTGTCGCAGTCCAGTCCTCCTGGAAGCGGAGACTCAGCTGGCCCTGGAGACGTTGGCCTAGCGGGATCTCAGCTGCCGGGAAAACAACGCCAGGCCACCGCGCCCCTGGGAATTTGGGCCCGAGAAGGAAAGGTTGCGCTTGTGCGAAGGTGCCCAGCTTGCACTCGCCCAGAACATAATTCTGGTCGTCGGCTGTCCAGAGACAGGCTTGAGCGAGGGATACCAGAGGCTGTGTGTCGGCGGGATTGAGATGGTCGAGGTAAGGAATAATGAGAAAGTCGTCGTCTGAGTCTTGGACGACGGACAGGCTCCAGGAGAGGCTGATGCCTTTGGCGGTGCGGGTCTCGAAAGCGTGGTGAGCCTGGTAGTGCGTCTGCTCTGCGACCAAGGCTGGGAGGCTGAAGAGGACGTCGTATGCGGCCGGCCAAACGGAGGCTAGCGGGCGTCGGCTGGTGGCTATGCCAGGAAGCTTTGGCCCCGCTCGCAAGTGCCCCAAGCCCTTGCCGCTCTCCGTCCAGGAATCCGCCGCTGTCTTCATGACACTCTTACTTTGTTATCTCGAAGGGCTTGAGTCACAAATGCTGAGGGAATTCTACCCAGAAAGTGTACAAGACGGAAGGGCACAGTTTGGACAGGCCTGGTCCTGCGACAAAGTGTACAATTTGATAGGAGCTAGGCCAGGTCAGCCAGTGAGACCTGACTCTGTTATTTGGATAGGGAAGGGGTTCGGACAAGATAAGAGTGCTCAGGAAGCTAGCCAAGCGTACGAGATCGTTCAACGGTTAGCCCAAATCGACCAGTTCAATGAAACCAGGTGGCGCATTTAACTTGAGAGAGTTTCCAAGGCAGTACTTTGACAGGTTCATATATTCAGCCAGATATATCAATGCAGCATGTTTTGACTATTTTCCGAGGTAGGAACCTGCAAGTCAATGAGAGCTAGGACAGAGTTGGTAGAAAAGGAAAAACCGGCGGAAAACTCCGGCTTCATATCACTAGCTCAGTTATAATGAGAAAATTTTCGGTGCACATTTTGACTTCTTCTTTTTTGCAATTGAAGCAAATTCCAAAGTAGGACTTGGCAGTTTGAGCTTTTGTAGCTTTTCATTTTTGAGTGCCAAATTCATTTAATTCATTTTAATTCGTTTACCCTGTTGAAGTACAGCAAGCGTCCGCCCATTGTAGGATAAAGCTGAAGTTTCTCATCATTTCCATAAATATTACCGTTATGCACAGAACATTTTTTTCCAGAAAAAATCCGTCTTTCAGATTAATTCATCCATTGCATAGCCAGGTTTCAAAGCAAAAGTGATGGTCGTTTTTCTTCTTCTTTCTTGCATTTTTCTTGTTGTACTCATCGCTTTTGCTGAGCATGCTCAAGGTTAGTCTTTTGACACTCAATTCTGCTTTCAGCTGAAGAAATTTTGAAAGAGAGTGGACACTCCGATGAGACTTCGGTTAAATTACGCAATAACAGTGCAAAAGCGAGAAATCAACGACCAATAGCTTGACTGTGGGATGCTCGGATGATAAGGAATTCTAAAATTGTTTAAAAGTTTGCCCAAGTTTTTCTACGATGCCCTATGCCCCTATTTTTGGCCCATTTGTAAAGAACTGTTGGTAAAAAACGCAATATTATGGATCGAATTCACAATATGGATTGGAAAAATTGGTTTTGGCAAATGGGCAAGATTTGAAAATGTCCTATGTTTAGCTGGTAGTTGAACATTTTCTAAATAATGTACGCTACAAATTACGAGCAATTTAACAAATACATCAGTTAAAAAAGTAGTGGCGTGTTTTTTAAAAATATTTTTATAATTATTGAGCTATTAAAGAGCAAAAGCCTACGACACCTGGTATTCCCAGGCGGTCCCCCATCCAAGTACTAACCAGGCCCAACGTTGCTTAACTTCGCAGATCGGACGGGATGCGGTGCTTTCAACGTGGTATGGTCATAGGCAGTACTCCTGTCCCCATTTTACCACTAAAAACTGCAGCAGTAGGTATTCAAGCATAGGCACCGGCAACACAGTCAATAACTTGAGCTTGAACAAGAGAATAATTTTCAATGCCACTAATCATAGAATTATTGAACATTATATTGAGAAAGTTTAAAAGAAGGATTCAAATGTAGGTTGACAAAATTTCGATTTTTTTTAAAATTAGAAGAATTTAGCTAAACTCATTGCAAAACTTAAATTTCGATGGTTGTCAACGTTCTAATGAATCAAAGTGTTTATACTACACAAAGCAGTCGTAAATAAAAAATAGTCTGGGCATTATATTTTTTTCTCAATTTTTTAACGGAAATAAAAAACAGGGTCGAAAATGTACTGGTAACGCCTTCTCAAACCATACCATCGACCTATTCAGTAGAGCTCTCGAAAAGTTTGGCCTCTTCCTCTCGAAATTTTTTGGAATTCTAGTTACATGAGCCATGTTAGCCTTATTCAGTGTCAGACCCCCGCAGCATAAGCAGGCAGGCCCAGATTTCAGGCCATACTCTGAAAGTCCATTTTGTTTCTCCTGCCTCCAGTTCAGCGAAGATTTTTTACAAACATTATATGGCAGACGGCTTTGTTAACGATGAGGAAGGTGCCACAGACCGGCTAGTGGCTTCTGTGGAAAGGCATAGTTGGAGATTGCTGCCAGGTAAGTCTAAAGGTGTCAGCTATATTTGGTCAGTGGGTGAGGCTCTTCTCACTGGTCAGACAGAGTAATAGCCTTAGAGCATCGAATAACTCAGTTGAACAAGTATATGGCGCAAAGCGCAATAGGTGACCGCGCAGCGCATCTTATATATGAAATTTTGTCACTCAAAAAAGAAAGTCTGTGGTTTCTCAACCAATTTCAAAATTAAGCACAGAATTAGAATCAACATATAAAACTTGTGAACAAAAAAATCAAGTCTTCTGTGCAATTCTCAAGACTTCAGGTATTACAGCGCAAAAACCGTATATTGCAATTTTCCAACTTCTACCCAGAAAAGTAATGTTTAAAATGCTTCGGGACCAGTTCCACCCCTCCAGATATTCTTAAAATTTTATTAGCTTTCAGGAAAAAAAGATTGTCAAGATCCATTGAGAATTCGCCATTTCTCAGCATACCCCATTTTTCAAACTTTCTACCCAAGAAAGTAATGTTTCAAATGCACCGGTACCAGTTCCACCCCTCCAGATTTTCCTAAAATTTAATTACCTTTCAGGAAAGGAGGGGAGGGGGGAGGGAGGGGCGGGTGAGTGGGGTGGCGGTGTGGGTGGCTGGAAACGCAAAAAAGTTTTTTGGCCATAACTTGGTCAATTCTTAAACTAAATTCGACACACTTTTTTTGATTAAAGCTCCATTGAGCCTACTTGCAGCTCTGTAAATTGCCCATGGAATATTTGGCAGGCAATCATATTTTCAAAATCCATAATAGGGTTGATCCTTGGCTAAGAGGGGACCGTGCTTCCGCTCTGCTCGCACGGCCCCAATATGAGGACAAACGTTTAGTAACCTCTATAGACCGCGGAGCGGCCCTTCGGGCCGCTCCGCGGTCAAAAATCTTTTCAGCCGATTACATGGTCATGAAAATGCATGCTGACGTTGCAGTGAAACACATTCTTGCGAAAAGAAGGCATTTGAAGCTTTCTTTGCAACACTAAGATAACTGCTGGCTGATTTTGTTGAATGAACATTATTAAAATTCTTCTTCCATGTGAATTTTTCAATTCTTGACAGGCACAAAAAGCCCATTTTTGTGCCTTTTGTCTTCTAGTGGGCGCAACAGCTTAGCTAATATTTTTTGTGACATTCTTGCGTGCGCTCATTGTGGAGCTCGTCAAAGCCCAACTCGGGAGGCAGAAAAGAAATAATATGGAATAAAGTACAGATGCAAAAAAGGAATGGACAAGTAATTTCAGTCTTCGCTCGCTTTCTTCGCAATTGGTGGCTCATCCGGAAATCGCGGGTCGGAGATTATTGGATCTGAATTTTTTCTTTCAAGCAACTGCGGATCAACCAATCAATCTTGATTAACCATGCTGGGGCAGGAAACCTATGCGATCTAAACTCAAACCCACCCAACCTTATCCCGATGCTAAATCCAAAAGAATATTTTAAGAACCCATATGAGTTTGTTGTTCATATTCTTTATCAGGGCTTGCAGCACGGGGCACGTCTAATTTCTTTGACTCCAATTCGTTAACAAAGTTTTCTGGTACCACCGATGACAAGTACTCGCCTAATGTATTTCATATATTCCCAACCAACAAATTTTCATCCAAAACTTACAAATTTGTCCAAGCAAATTGCTCCAGTCATTGGCAAAAAAAACTTAATTCGATTTTACTCTTTTCTTTAAACTCTTTAAACCTTCCTCTTGTGACTAGTCAATTTCAAACTATTCGCCTTTGTTGCAGCGGCCGTAATTGATGACACAGATACGAGAAATAACTCCCATGAAAGGTGAAAAGAAGGCCAACGGAGTGTTTTTGGCGGACGGTTGGGCATTTGTAGTGAAACAGAGGCCATAGCAGCCAAAGTCAAAAGAAGGCCATGCACCATTTGCGTTGAATTTCCCAAATTTGATTCAGTTTCACTGTGACTGATCGGTGTTTTCAGACAACCTTTCAGCTGAGAGCGTGCCTTTAAATAGGTTGGCATGCTTTAGCAATCGTTTCCCAGACGAAAATAGGTTTTTCGAAAATATAACATTGAATGCTAGGATAAATACCACGTAAGAAGTAAGTATAAGACAAAACTGAGCCTATTGAACCTACAGATGTTTGACAGAAAAAAGCAAAATGTGAAGGCGACTGACCATTATGGCTGTGTGGCTGCCTTTTTTTGACATTTTGGGTATTTTTTGTCATATTTTAAGGCTTAATTAGCGAAATAAGTGCTACGTTTCCCAGTCGCTACTTTCTTTATCCAACCTATTTAAAAACTTCTCTTCGATCCCAAGGATTGCGCGCCCCTATTCCCTTTCAATCCTTTCCCCCCTCAGACAACGTGCTCAATATCAGTCTTAATTTGCACACTATTTTATTCCCATAAAAAAGTTTGATCCATCAAATAGTGTTTACTGTTGGAACTTGCGGCGAAGATTTCTTCGATACTTCTGAAGAAGCTTAATCGCAGACAGGCGCCGACGAAGCCAGTCCAGCCGTTCCGAGGTGCAAACTGAAACGTATAGCAACTTTGTTTGACAGCAGCCAGAAGATTCCTGGGAATAGTAGTCAACTGCAGGAAATTTTGTTGTTTGTTTGTACAGCGAAGAAGGTTTTAAGATTAGTAAAAATTAATTTGAGTTGAGATTTAAGAAAATTTAAGAATTTGATGTTAGGTTTTGAAACAAGTATATGGCGCAAAGCGCAATAGGTGACCGCGGAGCACACCACCTTCCAACTTACAATATGAATGCATGAAATTTCGCCACTCCAAAGGGCAAGTCTATGGTTTCTCACCCATTTTCAAAAGTAAGCACAGATTTGGAATCGCTATATATGACTTGTGAACAAAAAAACTCAAGTCTTCTGTTCAATTCTGAGCTGTTCAGCTGTTACTGATTATTGATGCCATTGCCATGCGTGAAAGTTTGTCACTCAAGAGGGTAAGTCTGTGGTTTCTCAACCATTTTCGAAAGTAAGCACAGATTTGGAATCGCTATACATGACTTGTGAACAAAAAAACTCAAGTCCTCTGTGCAATTCTGAGCCGTTCAGCTGTTACTGATTATTGATGCCATTGCTGTGCGTGAAAGTTTGTCACTCAAGAGGGTAAGTCTGTGGTTTCTCAACCATTTTCAAAAGTAAGCACAGATTTGGAATCGCTATATATGACTTGTGAACAAAAAAACTCAAGTCTTCTGTGCAATTCTCAAGATTACAGGAGATACAGCGCAAAAACTGTATATTGCAATTTTCAAGCCTTTCTACCCAAATAAGTAATGTTTCAAATGCTCGGAAACCGGTTCCACCCCTCCAGATCTTCCTAAAATTGAATTACCTTTCAGGAAAAAAAAAGTTTGTTCCAATCCGTTGAGAATTCGGTGAGGACCAGCATTTCCAGAAATATATACATACATACATATATATGAGGACAAAAGTTGAGTAACCTCTATAGACCGCGGAGCGGCCCTTCGGGCCGCTCCGCGGTCAAAAATGAAAAATTTATGCAACCTTCGCAAGATTTTGGGCATGTAGTTTTCATTTGAGCATTTTGCCCACATGCATCGATCGGACGAATGGCACCGGCTTTGGTTCGCGCTGCTCGCACTGAGGCCCAGAATTTGCACCGCTCATCCTGGTCAGAACGAGATTGAACAGTAAATGCTCACTGGAGCAGAAAACTGCTAGCAAAAATTTGTTTCAAGGTGTACCGAGCAGAAGTTGAAGATCTCTGAGGGATGGCTTGTGTTGAGCGGCTTGTTTCTCCTATAATTTAAACGCTAATATTTGACTGAGGAATGAAAATATCTGGTACCATCGGCAAAACCAAAAGTTAACCTATTTTCTCCCAAAAATCCATCCATTGACCTGAGTTAAAAGAAAAAAATAAATTTACTGCTAGTGGAATCTGCTGCTTTGACAGTTGCATTTTGTTTTTGGTGCGCCGTTTGGTGCCTTTTTTGGTGCGCGCCCAAAAACAAAATGAAGTTTTTGCAGCATATTCCACCAGTAGTAAATTTATTTCAGTTATTTAACTCAAGCCAATCGATTTCAGGGAGAAAAGAGGTTAATTTTTGCGCGGCCGAAGGCCGCGTGCCGCGGAGGGCAGGGCAGTCAGAGCTCCGGAGGCCGTAGGGCATGGGTGTGGAGGCTCCGGAGCGTAGCCTAGCATGCGAAGCATGCTAGGCGAAGCGCAGGGGTTGTAGCACCCATGCCCGGAGGCCGGAGGAGCTCTGGCGCCCTGCCCGAAGCGGCGGGCGGCCAAGGCCAGCTTAAGCATTTACCCCATTTTTGCGTCCGTCTGTCCGCATATATATATATATATATGTGTGTGTGGCATGCCCGTACTCCGCGGTTTTTCAACAAAATTGGCTGATTTTTTGCATGAAGGTCCGCCTAGGCGGTGCCTCGAGACCATTTTTGGTGCTTGGCGTAATTTTTTGAATTTCGCCCAAAACTCAATTTTTTGATGTTTCAAAACACTAAAAATCGTAAATCACTGGTTTTTTGATGAAATTACCTGAAATTTTGCATGAAAGTTCGTCTTTGTGATGGCTTGGCACCATTATTAAGGTTTGGCAAAATTTTTAGAATTTTTTTGCAAAACATAGAATTAATAATACAACAAAATTCAATGCTTTCATTAGAAGAGTTTGATTTTATTGCTTTTGTTGAAACATGGCTAGGAGATTCCATCCCCAACAGCCTTTTAATTTCTGGTTCAAGTTTTACAGTGTTCAGGAAAGACAGAAATGTGAGTGGTGGTGGCGTTCTCTTCTTTTGCTCAAACAAATTTTCAAATATCAACTTGATCCCAACCCCAGATGAGCTAGAACTGCTGTGCATTGAAGTGCGAATAGGGACCTCAGCCTTCCGCCTGGCAAACTGGTACCGCCCACCTAACTCTGGCCCCCACTACATGGATGAAAGCCTGCGCTGCCTCTCCTCCCTCTTCAACTGCAGCCTCCCCTGTGTCCTAATGTGCGATGCAAATTTGCCAGATATCTGCTGGAAGTCCCAATCTGCCCGCAGCCACCTAGGGCGCCAATTGCTAGCCTGGTCTGCTTCTCTCTGCCTGAGCCAATTTGTAGATGAGCCAACTAGGAAGCAAAACTGTCTAGACCTCATTTTCGGCACTCCTTCCTGCCAGCTGCGGGGAATCTGCATTGGACCGCCCGTTCTCCTCAGCGACCATGCTTCGGTGTCTACTTCCTTCGCTTTCCCTGGTTGTCCAGCCCCTCTTGCGCCGAACAAGGTAACCTTTTGCCACTGGAGAGAGGGCAATTTCGATGAGATGCGGGAGCTGATCAGAGTGACAGACTGGGCATTCATTCAATCTATTTCCACCGATGCTACAAACTTTTTTGACATGTTTAAGATGGTCCTAGATGATGCAATTGATCGATTTGTGCCCCTCAAGACTGTGAGCTGTGCGCTTTCAAGAAGAGGATCCCCCACCTCCGCTCCCTTCAACAACTTCGCCGGCGCCTCTACTCCCACCGCCACCACTCTAGGCGTGCTAAAGGGCAGTACCTACGCTGCTTAGGGCTAAAAGCCCCCTTTTTTCCTCTTCTCCTCCTCGGAGGGCTGCCTCCCCCCCCTCCACCCCCCCTCCCCCCCCTTCTTCCTGCCTTCGGCGGCCGCGGCCCCTGACCCCCGCGCCCCGCGCCGCTCGGCGCCAGCCGGCTCCTCAAAAGCCATCCTCTCTCCGCACCCTCCACTTCCCTCCACAGAGCCTCCTCCTAGACAGCTGGGCAGCTTCAGCAACATTATGGTGAGTGAGCATCAGATTCGCAGAGCCTTAGGCAAGCTGAAACCTAAGCTTAGCAGAGGACTGAGATGGTCTACCTATGTTCCCTTTTGAAAAAGCTTAGCCCTCAACATTTGCAAGCCTCTCTGTTCGCTCTTCCTGAACTGTGCCTTGCCTGCAATTAACTCCCAGATCAATGGAAGACCAGTGCTGTAGTGCCAATCTTTAAGCAGAAAGGAGACCCTGCCTCTGTCGCTAATTACCGCCCTATCGCTCTCACCTCTTCTGTGTGCAAAGTTTTTGAGAAGCTGGTCACATCGCAGCTGTCAAATTACCTTGAGAATCACTCCCTGCTTTCCTGGCGCCAGTTTGACTTTCTGCAAAAACCATGTACTGCTGGACAACTACTAGTCAGCCTCGATGCCTGCCAGAATGTGCCGGCCTCTAACCTGTCTGCCGATGTCCGCTTTTGTAGATTTCTTCGAAGGCATTCGACAAAGTGTTCCTTCTACCTAAAGCCTCATCCACTGCTGCAAGTCCTTTGGAATTATTGGCTCTGCACTGTCCTGGATCCAAACATTCCCAGCAGATAGGGTGCAAGTGGTGCGTGTAGATGATGCTGCTTCCTCCCCCATGTCCAATTTCTTCCTCTATTATTCAAGGCCGTAACTGTAGCCCTCTGCTGTTCCTGCTCTACTCTCACTCCCTCATTCGCGCTGTCTGTCTGGAAGGTGTGCAGTGCTGGCTGTGGGCAGATG
>JASANA010011534.1:0-28305 GCA_030248095.1 Ptycholaimellus sp. GST1_10
CTTCGACTGCTCACCGACGCGGGTTCTCGCCACCCATCGATGCCTCCTAGGCCAACGCCCTCTCCCTCGCCTCCCAGAAGCAGGTGGAGAGAGCCGCTCAACACCTTCAAGGCCCAAAGGCGGCTCTGGCCAAGCAGGATGTGCTCTACTTAGTCCTGCTCCAGCGCTCCCTCCACCACCTCGGCGGCTAATCAACATGCGGTGCAGCTTCGACTGCTCACCGACGCCATCTCCCCACCATCGATGCCTCCTACGCCCACGCCCTCTCCCTCGCCTCCAAGAAGCAGGTGGAGGAGCCGCTCAACACCTTCAAGGCCCAAAGGCGGCTCTGGCCAAGCAGGAAGTGCTCTACCTAGTCCTGCTCCAGCGCCTCCTTCCACCACCTCGGCGGATAATCGAACATGCGGTGCAGCTTCGACTGCTCACCGACGCAGTTTTCGCCACCATCGATGCCTCCTACGCCCACGCCCTCTCCCTCGCCTCCAAGAAGCAGGTGGAGGAGCCGCTCAACACCTTCAAGGCCCAAAGGCGGCTCTGGCCAAGCAGGAAGTGCTCTACCTAGTCCTGCTCCGGAGCGCTCCCCTCCACCACCTCGGCGGCTAATCGAACATGCGGTGCAGCTTCCACTGCTCACCGACGCGGTATCTCGCCACCATCGATGCCTCCTACGCCCACGCCCTCTCCCTTGCCTCAAAAAAGCAGGTGGAGGAGCCGCTCAACACCTTCAAGGCCCAAAGGCGGCTCTGGCCAAGCAGGAAGTGGTCTACCTAGTCCTGCTCCCAGCGCTCCCTCCACCACCTCGGCGGCTAATCGAACATGCGGTGCAGCTTCGACTGCTCACCGACGCAGTTCTCGCCCCCACCGATGCCTCATATGCCCACGCCCTCTCCCTCGCCTCCAAGAAGCAGGTGGAGGAGCCGCTCAACACCTTCAAGGCCCCAAGGCGGCTCTGGCCAAGCAGGAAGTGCTCTACCTAGTCCTGCTCCAGCGCTCCCTCCACCACCTCGGCGGCTAATCGAACATGCGGTGCAGCTTCGACTGCTCACCGACGCAGTTCTCGCCACCATCGATGCCTCCTACGCCCACGCCCTCTCCCTCGCCTCCAAGAAGCAGGTGGAGGAGCCGCTCAACACCTTCAAGGCCCCAAGGCGGCTCTGGCCAAGCAGGAAGTGCTCTACCTAGTCCTGCTCCAGCGCTCCCTCCACCACCTCGGCGGCTAATCGAACATGCGGTGCAGCTTCGACTGCTCACCGACGCAGTTCTCGCCACCATCGATGCCTCCTACGCCCACGCCCTCTCCCTCGCCTCCAAGAAGCAGGTGGAGGAGCCGCTCAACACCTTCAAGGCCCCAAGGCGGCTCTGGCCAAGCAGGAAGTGCTCTACCTAGTCCTGCTCCAGCGCTCCCTCCACCACCTCGGCGGCTAATCGAACATGCGGTGCAGCTTCGACTGCTCACCGACGCAGTCCTCGCCACCATCGATGCCTCCTACGCCCACGCCCTCTCCCTCGCCTCCAAGAAGCAGGTGGAGGAGCCTCTCAACACCTCCAACGCCCCATCGCTGCTCTGGCCAAGCAGGAAGTGCTCTACCTAGTCCTGCTCCAGCGCTCCCTCCACCACCTCGGCGGCTAATCGAACATGCGGTGCAGCTTCGACTGCTCACTGACGCAGTCCTCGCCACCATCGATGCCTCCTACGCCCACGCCCTCTCCCTCGCCTCCAAGAAGCAGGTGGAGGAGCCGCTCAACACCTTCAAGGCCCCAAGGCGGCTCTGGCCAAGCAGGAAGTGCTCTACCTAGTCCTGCTCCAGCGCTCCCTCCACCACCTCGGCGGCTAATCGAACATGCGGTGCAGCTTCGACTGCTCACCGACGCAGTTCTCGCCACCATCGATGCCTCCTACGCCCACGCCCTCTCCCTCGCCTCCAAGAAGCAGGTGGAGGAGCCGCTCAACACCTTCAAGGCCCAAAGGCGGCTCTGGCCAAGCAGGAAGTGCTCTACCTAGTCCTGCTCCAGCGCTCCCTCCACCACCTCGGCGGCTAATCGAACATGCGGTGCAGCTTCGACTGCTCACCGACGCAGTTCTCGCCACCATCGATGCCTCCTACGCCCACGCCCTCTCCCTCGCCTCCAAGAAGCAGGTGGAGGAGCCGCTCAACACCTTCAAGGCCCCAAGGCGGCTCTGGCCAAGCAGGAAGTGCTCTACCTAGTCCTGCTCCAGCGCTCCCTCCACCACCTCGGCGGCTAATCGAACATGCGGTGCAGCTTCGACTGCTCACCGACGCAGTTCTCGCCACCATCGATGCCTCCTACGCCCACGCCCTCTCCCTCGCCTCCAAGAAGCAGGTGGAGGAGCCGCTCAACACCTTCAAGGCCCCAAGGCGGCTCTGGCCAAGCAGGAAGTGCTCTACCTAGTCCTGCTCCAGCGCTCCCTCCACCACCTCGGCGGCTAATCGAACATGCGGTGCAGCTTCGACTGCTCACCGACGCAGTTCTCGCCACCATCGATGCCTCCTACGCCCACGCCCTCTCCCTCGCCTCCAAGAAGCAGGTGGAGGAGCCGCTCAACACCTTCAAGGCCCCAAGGCGGCTCTGGCCAAGCAGGAAGTGCTCTACCTAGTCCTGCTCCAGCGCTCCCTCCACCACCTCGGCGGCTAATCGAACATGCGGTGCAGCTTCGACTGCTCACCGACGCAGTTCTCGCCACCATCGATGCCTCCTACGCCCACGCCCTCTCCCTCGCCTCCAAGAAGCAGGTGGAGGAGCCGCTCAACACCTTCAAGGCCCCAAGGCGGCTCTGGCCAAGCAGGAAGTGCTCTACCTAGTCCTGCTCCAGCGCTCCCTCCACCACCTCGGCGGCTAATCGAACATGCGGTGCAGCTTCGACTGCTCACCGACGCAGTTCTCGCCACCATCGATGCCTCCTACGCCCACGCCCTCTCCCTCGCCTCCAAGAAGCAGGTGGAGGAGCCGCTCAACACCTTCAAGGCCCAAAGGCGGCTCTGGCCAAGCAGGAAGTGCTCTACCTAGTCCTGCTCCAGCGCTCCCTCCACCACCTCGGCGGCTAATCGAACATGCGGTGCAGCTTCGACTGCTCACCGACGCAGTTCTCGCCACCATCGATGCCTCCTACGCCCACGCCCTCTCCCTCGCCTCCAAGAAGCAGGTGGAGGAGCCGCTCAACACCTTCAAGGCCCCAAGGCGGCTCTGGCCAAGCAGGAAGTGCTCTACCTAGTCCTGCTCCAGCGCTCCCTCCACCACCTCGGCGGCTAATCGAACATGCGGTGCAGCTTCGACTGCTCACTGACGCAGTCCTCGCCACCATCGATGCCTCCTACGCCCAAGCTATGCATTGGCTGTCAGAAGAGAAGGATGTGCTCATCGCCGTCTCATTGCCCAAAGTGACCTATGGCAAACGGGAACTCAGGATCCTGCTCATAAGGAAGGTAAGGCCTTCCTCCATTGTAAAAGATTGGAGAATTGAGGAGAGAGAGAGGATTGGATTGGAGCCCGCGGCGGCTCTTCTCCACATAGAAGTAGCTTTCCAGAGCAGAGCCATGTGCGGCGCCGATCAAAAAGGAGGAGGACAACAAGCTCTACCAAGAAGACACCGCGGCCTCCGCCAGTCACGGAGCCGAAAGCGCAGCATATGGGAGCCTGGCCTAGAGGCAACCGAGCTGTTCAGACGGGCTGGCGCCAGCCTCCGAAGCTGTCCAAATCTAGCTTTAGGGTGGGTGCGGAAAAGAGGCAAGAAAAGAGGCGGAAAAGAGGCAGGAAGCATGGACAGCGATGGGACGCCACGCTAGAGCCGGAGCCGGAGCCGCCAGCAGCCGCCGACAGCGGAGCCGGAGCCGCCGACAGCCTCCAGCCCTCCAGTCCCTCTTGTAGGCTTCTCGCTTGCCTTATCCTTTCAACCTTCCGCTCTTTTGCACATGGAAGCTACTTTTCAGAGGAAGTGTCGCCACTCTCCAACCCGTAGCGCCGTCGCTTGGGAGGTGCCCCACCAGGCTCCGTTAGCCAACAACAGAACGACAAGCTCTACCGCCAAGGCACACCAGCCCCGAAACGCCCTTCTTCCACCGCCAACAGCCTCTGGCTGCAGGTGTTGCTCTCCTTTCTCTTTTCTTGTCCGCATGAGACTTGAATGGCAGGAGGGGAAGGAGGCCTTCGCCTCGGTGGGCCTAGAGGCAACCGAGCTGCTCAAACGAGCTGGCGGGGCTCCAAAAATATACCAGGAGATGGTGAACAAGAGCAAATGGGTGAGCCTGGCCAACTCCGAGAAAGAAACCCTCAAGGACTGAGTTTAGGCCTGAGGTTTTCCTCCAGGTTTTTGCTTGGCCTCCTTCTGTCAATGACATCGAGGCCAGTGAGTGAATTGCACATGGGACAGCCTGAATCTAGATGCCATTCTCACCCTCCGAAACAAGCTTTGCCATTTTCCATATGAAGAAGGTGAAAGAGACGAGGGAGTTTGGGCTGTTTGTGCCGAAACTGGAGCGATCCGAGCATCGAGAGAGACAGATACGAGTCCTCTAATGTGACATCTTCGACACTGGCACCTGGTCGGATGACATGAAAGACATCTGCCGAAAGCTTCTTTGAACGCCTTTGCCTTTACCGATGCTCTTCTTCACATGAAGTTTGCAGAAAGCAGCAGTTACTGGACGTTGGGCTGAGCCTGGAGCCAAGCTCATGAAGGATGAGGGGCTCCTGCCGAATCATCGATGTCTTCGCATCTACGGAGAACACAACAATGCAAGTACCCAATTTCTCCTCCAAACCTCATTTCCATTAGTCTTACTCAGTTTAGAGCCATATGAGCGCAGTGTTTCGACTGGCAGGACTGCGCAAATGCTTCATGAAAATCGCGCCAATGGCATTGTTAATGACAAGCGTTGGCTGGATAGAGATAGTCAGAACTCGAGGAATAGTCCATCGAGATAGTCAGAACTCGAAGCGGGCGGAGAGTAGGACAAGAGGCGCCTGGAAGCCCACTTAGTTGGCCAGGCTCATCACCGAGCACTCCAACGCCTTCCCAGCCACCGTTCACCACCCGAAGAGTCACCTCCCTAATTGAAAGACTGCGCTGGTGGGAGTGACAGAGAATACAGGAGGTTGTTTGAAATTGAAGAAGAAAGCGGCGGAGGAGTACGGGGTCTATGTGCCAGTCCTGGAATACGGAGAAGCCGAGCCATTCGTGCTGGCAGTAGGCGAGCTGCTGGATCGGGAGGTGAAGCTGTCGCAGCTGAAGAAGCTGAAGGGCAAGGCGCGCAAGCTTTTGCTGGAGAACAGCGATGAGAAGCGGCGCCAGCTCCAAGCCAGCAAGATCAAGGTAACCTCAGCGGCACTCACAGTGGCAGGGAGAGGGAATGAAAAGGCAATGAATGGCTAGGTGAACTCGAAGAAGCATGGGGAGCGAGAGGTGGAGGTAGATGAGCTGGTCTCGGTGGAGGAGGTGCAGGAGAAGATGTGGGAGGAGGCCAGTGCCTTCCTTTTTTCAGATTTTATTTTGCAATCAAAGTTATTCCCCTATCCTTTCCAGGTGGCGATAGTGCAAAGAGGCTGAAGGCAGAAAGCGGCGCAGCCAATGATGGGCCGTTTGACATTTTGCCTCCCACCCGCTAAGTTATGCTACTGTTATTTTTCAACTTGCAAAATAAGTTAAAGTGGCTAATATTGAAGTTATTATATATTAGCAACACGGTTGCTGGGTTGCTAATATTCCTTGCTATTAAATAGCGCAGCATTGCTGGGTTGCTAATATATCATATATTAGCAGCACCAGTTTCGTGTTGCTATAATAACTGGTCAACAATTTTTACTCTTCTGAGACCAAACCTTATATTTTTCGCCTCTTAGATTGCTACTCATTTTTCTTTCTCTATGTCGTCATTATTAGCATTTGGCCAATTGTGAATGGCTGTGTTTGTTTGATGAATAAAAGAAAGAATGCGTGATTTTGTGCGTGTTGTTTGTGTTTTTACATTCCAATTGGACTCCTCCGACTCCTCCTCTCCTCAACACTTGCAAAAGGCAAAAAAACATGACAAAATTCGAAGCCAAAAACGGAGAGCAAAATGTTGGCCTGGACTGGAACAAAACGTCCTTTACGACTGAGAAAATGTTGGCAGAGCGATCGAACATGGGCTAGGGCTTGCCAAACGGGGTAGCGTAAGTATGAGAGGGGCTGGGTGTGGGGAGAGGGACTGGGCATTGCGACATGGGACATGGGCATTAGAAGGAGTGGAACTGGGGGTTGGTGGAAGAGGATGGGGTGTTGGGGTCGTCGGGTGGGTGGGGCAGGGCGGTGCCGTTGCGGCGGGCGAGTTCGTTGGAGACGATCTTGTGGCTCTTGTCCAGCCCGTCCATGATGCCGCTGAGACTGTACTTGAGGCGCTCCTGGTCGGCCTCCGGGGAGTCCACGAGGTCGCAGACGTCCCCATACATCGCATCGGCGATGCCCTGGACATCCTCCAGTGCCTGGCAAGATGTGATTCATGGGGAAAGGGCAAAAGAAAGGAAGGAGGGGGAATGGAACCAGTTTGAGTTCGATCATGTCGCCGAACTGGTCGCCGTGGCTGGCCCTGGCATCGGCGATGATCTTCAGTCGTTTGTCCGCCGGGTGCTGGAACTCGTAGCGCCCGCCCTGTGAAGAGAGGGGTAGAGGAAGGAATGAGGGAAGTGAGAGAGGGGGAGGAACTTCGTAGGTGGTGCTGTCGGGCATGGCGTTGGGCTGCTCCTCCTCGTCGCCGGGGGTGTAGTTGTAGCAGGTTGTAGCAGGAAAAGGGAGCAAAAAGGGCCCATATCACAACAATAGTACAGGCCTTTCTCAAGGTCGGAATCTCACCACCATCACTTTTCCATGCCTTTGGCTTCTGTCTCAGCCTTGGGAGCGGCCTAGGAGATGTCATGGAATACATCACAGCCTCCTCTGCAACTCTAAACTTCATCTTCCACAAGCTTAACAAAGTCCCCTTTTAACGGCTAAAACCTTGCTAAAACACAATCTCAAACTTGGTATTTGTTATACTTGTTACAAATCTCAAACTTGGTATATAACGGCTAAATAGCCGTTAACAAGTTTTTGCAAGGATAACCGGGAACAACATTGGGCGCAGCTAACGGAAAAGTTCCAGAGCCAGCTTCACGGCGTCTTCTGCTTCCCCTTCAACACAAGGGGAAAATGCAGGAAGGGTAGGCGGAAAATGGGGGATTCCGAAGCTTCGCGTAAGCATTCGCCAGCCCCGCCGCCGCCGCCACCGACGCCAGTACTGCTCAATCTTCTCCTTTCCCATCACCTACCACTCTTTTCCCATTACTTCTTTACGCCCTTCTACTTTACTGCTCTCCTTCCCTACTACTTCACTGCTCACCTTTCCACAAGTCCTCATATTGATCTGCTGATTCTAGATCAATCACCGGCGGTCTCGTTCCAGGAAAAGGTATGAAGTAGTGGACTTCGATGCTTCGCTCGCGCAGAGCACGCCGTCGACGGGCCCCCGCACTGCGCACGAATTATTTGAGCAGGTTTCCTCTCTTCTGCCCTCTTCTCTGCCCTTCAGGAAAGGCCGGCTCTTGAGGATCTGGGTGAAAAGATGGTGGAGCTAGGATTCCGCCCTGATCCCTTCCTCATCCGCAACGTGATGGAGGCCGGCCTGTGCCTCGAAAAGAGCACCAAACGCCTAGATGCGTGCATGCGTAGTGTGAGGCAGTGAGGGAGACAGTGAAGTAGTGGAGCTGAGACGAGAGACGAGTTCATTTACTCAAAATTGGAGGCGGAAGCGACTCCGCTTCCGGAAGCAGCTACTATAGCTGTTCGTTTAGTTCCTTCTAATTTTGAGCAAATGAACAAGCTCCTGCCGCTTCCAATAGTGGAAGTGACTTGTTCATTTTCAAATTGGAAGTGGAGTCGCTACCACTTCCAAAGCGGAAGCGGAAGGGACTTCTGTTCATTTACTCAAAATTGGAGGTGGAAGCGACTCCACTTCCACTTCTAAACTGGAAAGGACTTGTTCATTTACTCCAAATTGGAGGTGGAAGCGTAGCCGCCTCCACCCTAAAATTGGAGGCAACTTAAAGCTACCTCCAATTTTGACTAAGTCTCTTCCGAATGGTTAAAACTAAGCGGGACTTTCGTGTACTGCTTGTATACGTCATCTTTGAGGATACACAACCCAATGAATGCGTGTACCTACTGAATAAACACATCTATACTGTAATTCTACTGGTTGTATGTCTATTTTTGAGTCTGGCCCTTTTGTTGAAAAACCAATATTTTACGACTGTTGGCACCATGAACTTTTGGCAGTTTTGTGGTTTGATTGATTTATGATACACTGGAGTGGGTTAGAAAGTTTATGTTGAAATGGGCAAAATTTGATTTTTAGGACTTGATGAGGTCAAAAAGGTGATGTTAGAATAAAAGCTGTTTCTAAGCCTTGGAGGAACTGGAGCTTAAATAAATGGAGCAAAACCAAGGGCCAATTACAACTTCAAGCTCGAACCTTGAATTTTCGAAAATGGAATACCCTTCCTTAAAAAGCTTTCAATCCTCTCGCAAACTGCCTTTTAAAAGTTTTTCAAACAAAATCAACAAACAATGAGGCAGAATAACTTTCAGTTCAATTCTTATGGAAAATGAATAAGCTCCAGCTGCTTCTGGTGTGAAGATGAACAAGCCCTTTCCGCTTTTAAACGAAAATGAATGAGTTCCTGCTGCTTCTGATTCTGCCTAGCAGAAGGAACTAAATGGATGAGCTCTTTCCAGAAGCGGCAGCGTAGCTGCTTCCGGAAGCGGCAGCGCTGCCGCCTCAGATTCAAAATGAAAATGAACTGCTCTGAGGATGGCTTCCGCGACCCCCGCCCGCTCCCGCTCCCGCTCCCGCCGTAGCCGCTGCTGCTCACCGGCTCCTGCCCCTCCACCGCCGCCCACTCCCGTTTTTCTCACTCTTCTCTCTCTTCTCCCTCTCTTCTTCTCACACTTCTCCCCTTCTTCTTTTCACACCACAGCTCCCATTCTATCCCCCTCCACTACTTCCCTCCCGCTTCCCCCACTCCCCTCTACTCCTCCCCTCATCACATGTCCCTGATTCTAGGTCAACCACGTGCGCTCGTCGTCGGGCGAGCGTTACGAGGTTGTGGATTTTGATGCGTCGCAGCATCCCAGCCAGCGCACCGAAGGTCCGCCTTCCGCCCTGGAGGCTGGAGCTCTTCAAACCAGTTTTCTTCTTTTCCGACCTCTTCTTCTCCGTAACCCATCAGCTAGCATCGTCAGGACCTTGTGGACAAGTTGTCGGAGCTAGGCTTCCAGCCGAACCACTTCTTTGTTCAAAATGTCATAGAGGCAAGCCCTAGTTTTGAAAAGAGCAAGAAACGGGGCGCCTACATAGCCGCTGCCAAGGCAGAGGTCAAAAGGTGACTATTTCACGTTCAAAATGCCTGCCACAAACGCCATGGCTTACTGATTCCCAGCCCTCCTTCCTTACTACTTCACTACTCACCTTACCACAAGTCCTCAATATAATCTGCCTATTCCAGATCAAATATCGACGGTCTCGATCAAGTGAAAACTTTGAAGTAGTGGACTTCAAGGCTTCACTAGCGGGAGAGCAGGCAGTCAACCGGCCCCCGCACCGCGCGAAAATTGTTCGAGCAGGTTTCCTCTCTTCTGCCATCTTCTTTACCCTGCAGGAAAGGCCGGCTCTTGAGGATCTGAGTTAAAAGCTGGTCGAGCTTGGAATCCGCCCCTGTCTCTTTCTCCTGCACAACGTGATGGAGGCGGCACAACGATTTCTTCTGCTTCCCCTTCAGTGATGAAGCCCCCATGCTTCATCGATATGAGATGAAATGGAACTCCAACTTGTAGCTGCCTTTTCCACACTTTTGCATTTGTCTACAAATACAATGCAGTGCAGCACTTTTTTATAGTTGTTTACGCATGCGTCTACTTGTCGTTTCTGCTTTTGGCAACTGATAAAACAACTACGCCTATCAGAAAGATCGAAAAACTTTTGAATCGAAAAAAGCAAGGTAAATTTCTCGGTTGTGCTTGGCGCTAAAAAAGAATATTGATGGATAAAAACACTAGTTTTCGCTGCCATCATCGATTAAGCTTGGGGACAGTTGTATTGTTAGAAAGATCCTGAGGTGTATAAAATGACGAAGCCATGACGATAAACATGATAATAACCTCTACTTCACGGCTAAGAGCAAATAAGGAAATGTGACACAATCACAACTGTGCGCGCAAGCAAATCGTTAGAAGGACGGCCTTGGAGCAAGAGATTAGCATGGTTTTCGTTGCAGAGTGCAGTGGAGCTATTTCCCATGCGTCTTGTCGTAGGTGCCCTGGTTCTTGTAGGCGGAAACGTAGCCAGTCTTGTTGACCTTCAAGTCCCCCATCTTCAGCTGGTGAAAGGGGGCAAAAGGTCCGAAGTGAACGTCATCAGATCGTCCAGCCTTGCCCCTGCCTTTGCCCTCCGCGTCGAAGCGCTCCTTGTGAGAGCCGGTGTACTTGGAGGTGTCCGTCAGTCGGTCCACCACTCCGCCACCACCCGCTTTCTGAACCCATCTTTTCTTCCCAACTGGAAGAGGGGGTTGGAGGCTGGGAACAGTGGCATGGGAGAGGGCGGGTCCTTCGGTGGCGGCGAGTTTGGCTAGGACGGGGTCCAGCTCCTCCTGAATGTCCTTCTTGGTTGTTCTGGCCCGGTCCTCCGCGATCTTCACCAGGACCTCCTTCGTCTCCGCGTAGTTGAGTGTCTTCCTCTTTGGCCTTCAGTCCGGGAGCACGGCTCAACCTCCACTCTCCGCGAAGGGCAGGCAAAGGAAAGGCCCAACCCTGCCACCTTTGAGAAGGCGATTCCCGTAACTGTGGTTGAGATGGCCTTTGGATCCAGGACTTTGGCGTCCTTCAGCCATTTGTCGAAGTTTTTGCCTCAAAGCAAACGGTAGACTAAATTTTGGGCATGACAAAACAATGTGACGAATAATGCAAAGAACCAGTGATTTCGGTGGCAGTTGGATTGCCGAATTTGGCGAACATTTCCCAGCGTTTTTTCATCTCCCGCTCATCCCAGTCCCAGGTCACATCCGCCGCACTCACGCCTTTGCCCTTGCTTGAGCCTGCCGACATTCCGCTGCAACTCTCATTTTTTCCATAAGACTGCCTTTTTATTTCTCTACACATGGCTACCAAACTCACAAACACCATCCAAAGCCGGAATCTCAACAGTTCACTCAAGCGTTTTTGAAGTCATAAACCTGTTTCAATCGCTTATCTTGGAATGAGATCAGCCCACCAAACGCCAAAACATTGACTGACTGACACAAAGACTGCTTCAGCTGACCTTTGCAAAGAAACGCAGACAAAACTAAAAGTGACGAGCAGCAAAGTTGAGAGAAGCAAAAGCGCCAATGAAAAGGGAAAGGCATTGAAAGCGACAGAAGTTGCTGAGTGGTGTGGTGTGCGTATGAGCGTGAGTACCGCTGACTATAGGCAGCACTGGGAGGGCGTGAGGAGGCGGCCATCATTTGACTGCCAAGCCGCAAGAAAATGACAGGGGACTAGGTGAGCTGGGAGGGAAGGCGAGTTGAAGCGTTGAATGAACTGGGGGGAGGGGTCTTGGCCTGTCGTTGCCTAGGGTTATATCGACGCATACTGCCTTGCATAGAGAGGCCTAGTCTAAAGTGTGTGCTGGAACGCTTTCACTATTACCAATCTACTTCCCATGAACTTTTGCCTGCCTTTTTGGCATTTGGGAAGTAGAGCTAAGCGGAATAAAAAGGTCTACGCCAGGGAGGCAATTAGGCTTGGAGAACTCAGCTAGAATGCAGGCTGAGGGCCTTAAACAAAGTCAGCTTTCAGAAAACAGGCTTTTGCCGGCAAAAAACTCTCGGCTCCAGTTGCGAAAGCTGCCAGCAAAAGTGGGCCTGTCCAAGCATTTTAAACCTAGGCCCAGCACAAACCCACCCTAGTCCAGGAAATGTAGCCCTGACTGGATGCAAAATGTTGTCCGATGCATTAAAGACTGTAGTAGGAGAATAGGCGGGAGCTGTAGGAGAAAGGCGGGAAAATTGATAGCTGGCCGGGGGGAAATGATGTGGGGGCGAATGCAAGTTGACAGGGCGGCAGGCGGGGTGAGGGCGGGAATGGGGCCTCCCTTGCTCCCCTGCACAGAGGAGAAGCGAGAGGCTGACTAGCCTAGCAAACATCTTCCCCTCCTACAAACCCTCCCAGCCCGAATGCACCTGGCACCACCTCGAGCCCTTGCGTGTCTCCGATCTATCAGTCTAATGAGGTTGCAAAATGCTTTTGCAGCCGCCTACAAAGCTGCGTGGAGGGAGTGGAGAGGGAGTGTAAAAGAGTTTCTGCTGCTTAGCAAACAGAGATCATGTTCTCCCCTCTCTTCCCCATGGGCAGCTGGGTGCACGTGAGCAGAGGATTTGAGCAGTGCGTGTGTAGGTAGGGGCCGCGTACTCTGTGCACAGGTGGCAGTGAAGAAGGGTGTGATGTGGGAGTGTGAATGGGTAAAGAATGGGGAGTAAGAGTGGGAATATGAGGGGGCGGAAGGGAGAGTTGAAGGTGCTGTGGGTGGGGTAGTGGGAGTGGTGGGGGCAGAGAGAGAACCGGATCTCCTTCGGCAAACCCAGCCCAGAGACCCCCCAACGGCTAATGCGCGCCGGGCGCTGGAAAGGGCAAAAGGCCTTCCTTCTTTCCAGCCCTGGCCCCTTTGGCGTATCGGAGCTAGGGTTGAAAGGGAAGGCGGATTGAGACATGAAGCAGAGGGTGAGGGGCTCTTTGGAGGTGCTGTGTGTCAATCACTTTAATTGCCATCTGGCAGGGCAAGCGGGCAGTCATAGGGCACGCGCCTCTGGGTGCGACTAAAGGGCGGATGGAGGACGCAGCAGGATGGGAGGATGGGAGGGAATCTGGGCTCTGAAGGCATTCTGGAGGGGTGTGTGTGGTATGTGTGGCTAGGAGGCGGGGTATAGAGGGAGTAGAGAGGGCGTATGAGGGAGGCAAAAGCGGGGTGGCTGGAGGGGCCTTCTGGAATCATTGATTTGCGCCGCGTGGGGAAGTGGAAAAGTGTCTGGCTAAGACGAAGCAGGGGGGACACATACTGCATGTTCTCTCCGTTCCCCCTCAGCAGTGCATTATGCTGACAGCAGGGGGAAGAGGATGGATGGATGGGGCGGAGGGCGGGGAACTCAGGGCTGGCGCCCTTTGCCAGTCATCCATCAGCCCGGGTCCCCGCTTTCACAAGTGCTCCCAACCTGAATGACTCACTCCACTTCTTTCCGCCTACCCAAGAACAAGCCAGAAAATGACTGAAGTTTTGAAAAGCATGCACAGTGAAATTACGTGTCGAATAAATATTGTGCTTTTTGCAGGATGAATATCTCGAACCTCAAAATAGGGCTGAGGACTGTCTGAAAAAGCGAAGGAGGCAAGGAAAAATGAGGCTTTAGATGGTGCAGGGATAAGGCAGAGAAGCGACTTCATTCCATATTCCAGGGGCGTATGCGGGGGGCGATGGCTGGAAATGAGACTGAAGCTTTCCCTGAGTGCCCTCACTCCCTCCTCCTCTTCCCCTTCACCCTTCCTGTCCCCCTCCTACCCTCTTTCCGCTCCCATTTTACCCCCTCTTTGCGTCTTGTTTATGCTTCCTAGACGGTCTAAATCTTTAACCTCCACTCCATGCGCTCGCAATATTCCTGCTTCAATAGCTTGTCATCAATTTCCCATTGCTAGTACTGCTTGTGCAGTGGAGCAGAATACGGCGATAAGACGACAGAGGATTAGCTGCTGCAAGAAAGGGAAGCAAGATGAAAAGAAATATAGCGTAGAATGAGTACACTAAAGGCAGTTTGCAAGTAAAATACTCAAAAATGAGCAGAAAGCATCGCGAAGCAAATAACCGTAAAAATTACTACCGCTAAAAGGGCCAATTAAATTATGCAGATGTATATGGGCTTTATGAGAGGTGCACTTTTCAAGTATGCTTTTACAACTTTGAATATATTAGTCTTCATACATTGAGTCTTTAAGGTTCACAACCGCGATATTCAATCTTACACAGAAAAACCCTACACCTAGCAGAACCCAAAAAATATGGCTCAGGAGAATTTTTAAGCTAAAAAACTCGCTGCTAAACTTTAAGCTATAAAAGCACAGTAAACAACTATGAGTCATCGCGATAGATAAAGACAGGCAGGTGAAGCAATACAGCGAAATGAGAAGCTATTTGGAGCTAGAATGGTGGTAGCTGGATTCCAAGGACGGTTAGTCAGAAGCCGCTGATGTGGTCGTAGGCTTGGAGGGCGGAGAAGAGGATGTAGAAGAACCACAGCGACACCAGGAATACCGCACTCGCTATCTTCGGCATAAACGGACCTCCTTCAATCCATCCACTTCCCACAAGTTGTTTTCATGGGTAACAAAATTGCTTGCCCAGCTCCGCTTGGCCAAAGAAGGGCAGGAAACGCCGTCCCATGAGCAGACAGATGGCCAGCAGTGCTGTGATCGTGTACAGCATCACACTGCATTCCTTATCTTCTCCAAAAACAAGAAAAATGAATGGGCAGGAACCTGAATGCAAGCGAGCCAGCGGGGACAGAGAAGGCGAGTCCTTTGCTCTCCCAGTAGATGGCGGCGATGAGCCAGGGGATGCCGAGGCCGAGGAAGACGTTGACGCCGTTGGAGCCGGTGACGTTGCCCACGCTGTTGTCCGCCGTCTTCTCCTGCACCGCCGCCACGCGGGAGGCAAATGTATCCGGGAGCGAAGTCCCCAGGGCCACGAATGTGATTGCTGTCACCTAAGAGCAGACATCGTTACTTTTTTGGCCTCTTACGAAGGAACTGTAGCAGATGACCTCAGGCTTGAGTCCGATGAGGCAGCCGAATATGTTGGCGAGATCTCCAATGATGGCGGTGAGGATGCCGATGAGGGCCAGGGCGATGAAGAAGGTCGGCCAGCCGCCCGCGATCCCCGGTGGCGGCACCAGGGCGAAGATCACTTTGAAGGGGAAGCAGGCGATGTGCATGAAGATGTCACTCAGTCTGCAGCAGTTGGAGGGCGTTAGGAGGGAAATGAGAAGGTGAATGAATGCGCAAACGAGGCTCCCTCCAGATCGCCGGCGTTGACGGAGGCGGCTCTCAGCAGCTGCTCCTTCCAGTCCTTCCCGCCCGGCGTCAGATAGGCCATGAAGCTGGGCACCAGTTGATCCTAAGCCAATCCCCTCATATCGTCCACAATCAGGACAGTCAAGGAGACGAGAGCACCATTTGGCGGAAGTAGCGGGTGGCGCCGTCGTCGCAGGTGATGGTGACGATGGCCTTGGCTTTGGGGCCGATGAGGTCGGGCTCCTTGGCGGAGAGGTGGACGGAGAAGGTCTCCGCGTACTCCTCGTACATGTCGTCGATGATGCCGATGTCCAGGTACTTCTCCGCCTCCCCGGCCAGGAACTCCAGCTCCCCGCCGCCCCCCTCGTAGTCCTGGCCGGCCAGGGCGGTGATGTCGGCCGTGTCCCAGCTGACGGCCTGCTTGGCGTCCAGGTTGCCGGAGCGGCGGATGGGGAGGCGGACGAAGCCGGCTGATTCTTTGACAGTCTTGTGCCGGCTGGTGAACTGGATCTTGGTGGGCTGGGTGGGGTCGACCCAGGCGATCTCGGCGGGGTTGGCCTGCCCGAGCTCCGTCTTGTCGTCGTCGGTGGAGAGGCGGACGTAGAAGGTGTCACCCTCCTCCCACTCGGCGCCCTCCACCAGATCTACTGTGATCAGCTTCTCGGAGACGCCCGGCTCCATCACGATGGACTCGGAGCGGTGGAGGAAGTGCTCCGACTTCTTGGCAGATCCGGCGACTGTTTCCCAGCTGAAGAGGAGCTTGCGGTTGTTGCGGCCGCGGCGCTTGATGCACAGGCGCACGTATTTGCTACCTGGCAAATGAAGCGTTTGTACAACTTAATCGTTGCAAAAATAAAGAAATATTTGTTTATGTCTTGTATTTTTGTAGGTAAATTGATAGTGCAACAGCAAAAAAAGCAACAACTTTTTAGCAAAAACTTTTTCATTAAAAAAATTATTTTCATGCGCTTCAAATTCTATAGGAATGCAAAATGCTTTTTTGAATGGTGTATAATTTCCTCTGCACACTACGAATCTGAATTGCAAAAAAAATCAAAATTTATAAAGTTGACTTGTTCGCCTAAAAGGCCTTATTTCTCAAATATGATGGAGGAAATATAAAATAAAACCAAAACTGACAGAAGCAAACAGCTAACCAGCACTGACGCCGTAGACGAGGGTGTCGAACTCGAGCAATTTGCGCGAGGGGGCGCCGGGGAGGGTGGCGACGGAGCCCATCGTCGAGGCTCCAGCAGAAGGACCGGCGGCCACCGGTCTCAGACTCGCATCCCAGTACTCGTCGCTGCGAGTGCTGCGGCTCATGGATCGGATGGCTCGGATGCGGTACCAGAGCCGATCGTGCGGCTCCTCCTGCTTCATTCGCCAGGCCACCATCTTTGCTGCAATCACCCCCTCCTAACTCTGACCCAGAGCAGAAGGATCAAACCGAGGTCCTCAGGGGACAGGTGCGGGAAGCGGAGGGCGAACTCCCGCTCCAGCTCCCGGAATCGCTTGTGTCGATCGAACTGGCCGGCCTGGAGGGCCAGCGTCTCTTCCGCATCCCTCGCCAAGCTCGCATCCTTCACGCTGTCCGTTCGCTTCTTCTTTTTCATGAAGAAGTTCCTGGAGGGGATGGGGGGGTGTGAGGAGGGGAGAAAAGGAAGAGGAGGGCAAGGGACCGATCGGCGGCGTAGGCGAGTATGACGACGAGGACGAACCAGAAGAGGGTGAGGAAGGCCTCCCAGGAATCCACGACGTCCTTTGTGTTCCCCACCAGGATGATCAGCAGCCAGATGTAGGCGAAGACGGAGAAGAAGGCCGTCACGCAGAACACTTTGAATGCCTCGATCCGTCGAACTTCCCCGGAGGGAATAGACGTTATGCAGATGGCGGTGATGCAGAGCAGATTGAAGGCCGCGGAACCTCAATCCACGATTATTTTGACTCCAGCTGAAGCCAATGAGGTGAGAGAAAAGGCTGACCGACGATAGTTCCGGGTCCCAGAGCGCCAGCCTTGAAGCCGTTGCCGACGATTTCGATGATGGAAAGGAGGATCTCGGGCGCAGAGCTGCCCAGCGCCATCAGAGACAGATTAGCTACCGTCGGATTCCAGATTTGCACCTGACAGGTCCTGCCATTTATGCCAACTCAGCTAAGGATGGCCAGAAAGCGACCTCTTGGTATAGGACGACATCGGAGGACTCCTCGGCAGCTTCGAGGGCGGCTGGGTCGTTGGCGCTGAGTTTTATGCGTCGAGTGGCCGAGGTAATCTTCTCTATGGCGCACATGAACACATCGGCGGCGATCGCCACTCCTAGGAAGGAGTAGAGGAGCCCCAGCAGATAGAGGAACTGCAATTGTTCGGTCTCAGAAAAAGATGAGAAAGAGAATGCTGAAATAATACAGCTCGAAGTCCGGAAGGCCATGAGGACTCGTCCAGGAGCGGCAGAATGAGCCCCTCCGAACAATTGTAGTCCCCCATCCTAGTTGCCCAAACTGCAAGCACTTTGCACAAATCGGCGCTGGAGTAAAAACTTATTTTCACGGCGCGCTGTCCTACTACAAAAATCGGGCTGGCTAATCGCTGGGCGGAAAAAGGTGAATGAAGGATGTGGCGCAGTGGCACACTTGCCGGCCTCGCAAATCAAACCCGCCCCTTTGGTAGCACGACAATTCCCCCCCGCGACAATTCCCCCCCGACGATTCCCCCCTCCCCCTTCCCCCCCGACAAGTCCCCCCCGACCCTTCCCCCCCGAGAATTCCCACCCGGATAATTCCCCCCCGGGATAATTCCCCCCCGACAATTCCCCCCATAGAATTTTTCATGCCCCCAAGCATTTTTTTAGCCCTGTCATGCCCACAATACAAATTTTTAGAGTTTTTTGAAGCTGTCACCCCACATTTTTTCCAAGTTTCTTGGTTTTGTGACTCCTGAGACATGTAATTTCTTGAACTGGAGGTACGTCAAAGCCAAAACGCCCTTAAAATATGCGTGTTGCAGTTGTGACAGTGCCAAGACAGTGAGATAAATCTTGTTGCAGGAGTGACAGGGCCAAAAAACTTTAAAAAATCTTGTTGCAGGGGTGACAGAGCCAAAAAAACTTAGAAAAATCTTGTCGCAGAGCCAAGACAGAAATAACAAATTGAGTTACAGCCATCCAAAAACTAAGAAGCTCAAACTCGGGACATGCAACCATCCAAAAACTCTTGTTGCAGGGGTGACAGAGCCAAAAAAACGTAGAAAAATCTTGTCGCAGAGCCAAGACAGAAATAACAAATTGAGTTACAGGTGGTACAGTGACATTAATGAAAGTATTTCGAGTGTGCTAGCTACAAAACACAATGGATGCTGCAGGTGCCACAGTGCCGAGAAACTGAGAAATTTGGGTTTAAGAAACTCTGAAAACTTTTGTGGGATGTAAGAGTGAAGAAAAATCTGGGGGTGTAAAAAATTCTGTGGGGGGGAATTGTCGGGGGGGAATTATCCCGGGGGGAATTATCCGGGTGGGAATTCTCGGGGGGAACTGTCGGGGGGGAATTGTCGGGGGGGAATTGTTGGGGGGGAATCGTCGGGGGGGAATTGTCGCGGGGGGGAATTGTCGTAGAACCGCCCCTTTCCACAGCTGACTTCCTCCGACACCGATCCTCCCCCCACTCACACCATCCCACACATTCCCATCCCCCACACCACTCGCAAGGCCACAGAGTCATCACTCCTTCCGCCTCCACCCACCACTACCCCCGCAAACATAGGGGCCTTGCCCCCGCATTAGGCAGCACTAACACGCCCCTGCCTCCTCACTGCCGCCCGTGAAATTGCGGCCAAACTCATACCTTTCTTCCTGTCCTGCTAGAAACAACTGCAAATTTTATAATAGTTTTGCCTTAGCAGGACTACAGAGGTGAAAAAATAGGGCTCAGCTGAATACAGAAGCTGTCAACAAGATTAGAACTAGGCTGGGGGTATGATGAGTGCGTTCCTCAGGTGGCGTCCAACAGGGACGCCTCCCTCATCTCCCCCCGTTTACTTGCCTGACCTGGGCTCAAGGCCAACGCACTCTTCTCTCTGCGCCACAATACGCAGCCACCCCCGCACTTTCACCCTGAGCCGTATGCACACACACATACCTTACTTTCACCTATAAACCAGCCCTGGAACTCAGCCCCCCTTTCCCTAGACACTCGCCTGTACCACACGGCTTACACAGCGCATTATGCATTATCCATCATCCCTAGTCCCTACACACTCGCCAAATGCCAAAGATCCTCAGCTCAGCTCGCCAAATGCCAAAGGCTAGAAAAGTAGGATTCTGAGGTGTGTTGGCATACAACGCTTAAACACCCATGGTCATGGCTCACCAAGCAAGGGCAGGTCTAGGCAGGCGGTCAATGGAAAAGCCAGGGAAGCTGACTAATGGGTCTCAACAATGTCCAGGAAGGAAACTCCCAGTCATCAATACGACCAGCATACCCCCCACTTGCTACTCCAGCCTCAGAAGGCAGCAAAGGTGGCGGAAATTTGAGCTGCCCAGGTCTCTGCGTCTACAGAGGCGGCTCCTCCTGTTTGCACACTGTCTGGCAGCGTCTGGAGACCCAGGACAACTTCTCCAGGCTACACGACTTCTGAGATTTTGTCAACACTGAGGAAGGGTCCACATTTGTTCAGCCACAGTTGGAACAGATTGGAAAGGCGTGAGGACGGCTGATAAAAGGGGAAAAGGGGATCTGTCTGGGCTCAGTCTGTCCCTAGAGCCGCGATTCCAGACAATACCTACCTCTGGAGCCCTCCCTTCCCCTCTCTGTCCAGGGAAGGCAACAGGGCATTCCTTCGTTCCCTTTCTGTTGGCGTCCTGAAGACATTTTATGGCCCTGCCCTTTGCGCTGACTCGAAGGCCCACACTTCCCCTTCTCTATTCAACAAAGCACCTTTCTGCAAACATCCACCAGCTGCGGAGGCTACAATGACGCCTCTGTTTAAGCAACGCCATTCCTGCTCCCGCTTCACCAAAAAATGTTGAAACCACAACGCATTGGCAATTACTGTGAATGGTGAATCACAAGTAAAGTAAACTGGTCACACTTTTGACCACATTTTGCAAAACCCTTTGATTTAATTTTTTAAAAAAGCGTACAGTTTGCAAATTCACACAATTCACAAATATACGATTATCGCTCAACGCCTATTTTTCTTGCATTCATTCATCTCACGCTAAAACTTGAGGAAAGCTGAAAGAAGCCTCGCCCAGCTTCAGCCTCCCCCTCCACCAAAGGGCCATAAACGACCTAGATATAAATGAGGAAGGTGCAGGATGCGGTAGAACAAGTGATGCTGGGCATTGACGAGGTGAGCTCGGGCGAAGGCTACGCTCAGTTCCTCAGATAGTCTTCGAGCACATCTCCCGCATCCTCATTCTCGCTTCTGCAGGACTCCAGACAGAAGCAGGAAAGCCACATCTTCTGCCCCACTCCAGACCCTTGCCCGTCGGCTCCCGAGAAACGAGGATGGATATGGATGAGTTCTAGAAGCAGATGGAGGAGAGGGCAGCCAACGGTTTGCGAAGTGACCGAGGAAATTCCATTGCTCTTCGCTCACTCCATTCCGTTTGCTCCCTCCACTCAAGAACGCTTATGATCAGCAACATCAATTCATGTTTATAAATGCAATACTAAATTGTATTTTTGCAATCTTCAGAATATGAGCAATGGTTTGAGGTGGCAAGACTCGTTGAAGTCTAGAGGAGAGTGGAAAGGCGATCCAGGCACAGAGCGTAGCTAGAAGTCGCGGTAGAAAAGAAGGCAGGGGACGACCTACTCGCAACAGTCCACCCCTTCCAAGCGCCAGCCCAGCGCTGACTGCCTAGACAGCGATTACGACGAATTTGCCTCAATTGCTCATCCTTATCGTCTCCTTTTTCCACCTCAGCTTATTTTGATGGCTTTAGCTTCTGCTAGCCTTTGGCATTCACTTGTTTTTCGTTTTGCTTTGACAACTGTTGTTCAGTTGCATGGCGCAATATGGTGGAGGCAGTTTTTTTGTGTTTTAGAGGATGCATGAAGTTTTAGGCTTAAAACGTAAGCAAGGCGAACCATAGAATACTGACGTCAGTGACAAAAAATAGTGATGAATTTACAGAAAAAATAATGCTCGAGTAATGCTGATGTCTAATCTGGCCATCAAAAACTACTCCGAATCCGAAAATGTGGGATGTGATGTGGGCATCTTAGTTTATTTTGACGGGTGGCATACGTTGTGCGCTATTTGTGCGCAAAAAGACTCTTCTAGCTGCACGAACGCAAATTCCACATAGAAAGGAGAGAGCAGTGGGGAGAATGGGGGAGAATGAAATAAGTGAGCTTTCCTGTTGCTCCACTTACCAAGGCTTCGACGAGCTGACAACATTGGAGCCACTAGTTGGAAATGTTGCTGTTGGCCTAGGCCACCTAATCCTTATTTACGGTGGCTATGTAAGTTTTTACTCTTCATCTTAGCGCCGTTTCTCATACCACATTTTCCTGCCCTATTTAGTTATCTCGTGCTAATTATTTTGTAGACTCAACTGGCAGACAACTTTGGCGAGTATGTCGATACTAGCACTATCTGCATCTATCACACCACATCTCGACGCTGGTTAATTTGCAATATCATAATTTGCTATTGGGAGCCTTCCAAAACATTCCCGCAATTGCCACGATAGAAATAATTTTGACTAAGCCTAATCCTTTTTACGAGCCAGGTAGAAAATGGACCCCATAAAAAACCGCAGGAACGTTCTGACTCTATGAGGAATACATGTACAAATGATGAAAATAAAAACTATAAGCCATACAGTGTGATTTGTAAGAGTCTACGCTCCTTTGAAACTCAATGGCAAAAGCTGGGAAGCTTTATATGAAAAATATTTTTGCGTGAACCTTTTTCAAAGTTCACGTTTTTTAATAGATTGCATTTCAGGATTGTTTAGTTTTTGAACGGAAATCTTATAAGGTTGCCCTGTGAGCTTAAGAGAGCAATTTGAACAGCGTGAACTGTTACAATGATCGACCTGTAAATTAATACTGGGGGGGTAACAAAGTCTTCGCACTTTTTAAATATTTTTATTATTCTAAAATTGGCGAAGACTTCGTTCTCCCCCCGGTATTGCTTCGCTAAAAACTATAGAAGATTTGAGAGAATTGAGGTTTCGCATAACCACGTTTGGGGACTACCCACCACCCAGCATGAATCCGGTGGGAGCATTGAAGGGGCAGGAACTCTGGCTCTTCTCCGGCCTGCCCTGTTCGCTTGTCGGATTAGCCACAGCGGACATCTACAAACTCCACCTAGGCAGTCTTCGTTGGACTCACATCCAGCCCACCACTCCCAAACCTCTCGCCCGCCAACAACTCTCCGCCTGGTTCCACGATGAAAGGCAAGTCCACCCAGCATGAATCCGGTGGGAGCATTGAAGGGGCAGGAACTCTGGCTCTTCTCCGGCCTGCCCTGTTCGCTTGTGGGATTGGCCACAGCGGACATCTACAAACTCCACCTAGGCAGTCTTCGTTGGACTCACATCCAGCCCACCACTCCCAAACCTCTCGCCCGCCAACAACTCTCCGCCTGGTTCCACGATGAAAGGCAAGTCCACCCAGCATGAATCCGGTGGGAGCATTGAAGGGGCAGGAACTCTGGCTCTTCTCCGGCCTGCCCTGTTCGCTTGTCGGATTGGCCACAGCGGACATCTACAAGCTCCACCTAGGCAGTCTTCGTTGGACTCACATCCAGCCCACCACTCCCAAACCTCTCGCCCGCCAACAACTCTCCGCCTGGTTCCACGATGAAAGGCAAGTCCACCCAGCATGAATCCGGTGGGAGCATTGAAGGGGCAGGAACTCTGGCTCTTCTCCGGCCTGCCCTGTTCGCTTGTCGGATTGGCCACAGCGGACATCTACAAACTCCACCTAGGCAGTCTTCGTTGGACTCACATCCAGCCCACCACTCCCAAACCTCTCGCCCGCCAACAACTCTCCGCCTGGTTCCACGATGAAAGGCAAGTCCACCCAGCATGAATCCGGTGGGAGCATTGAAGGGGCAGGAACTCTGGCTCTTCTCCGGCCTGCCCTGTTCGCTTGTGGGATTGGCCACAGCGGACATCTACAAACTCCACCTAGGCAGTCTTCGTTGGACTCACATCCAGCCCACCACTCCCAAACCTCTCGCCCGCCAACAACTCTCCGCCTGGTTCCACGATGAAAGGCAAGTCCACCCAGCATGAATCCGGTGGGAGCATTGAAGGGGCAGGAACTCTGGCTCTTCTCCGGCCTGCCCTGTTCGCTTGTGGGATTGGCCACAGCGGACATCTACAAACTCCACCTAGGCAGTCTTCGTTGGACTCACATCCAGCCCACCACTCCCAAACCTCTCGCCCGCCAACAACTCTCCGCCTGGTTCCACGATGAAAGGCAAGTCCACCCAGCATGAATCCGGTGGGAGCATTGAAGGGGCAGGAACTCTGGCTCTTCTCCGGCCTGCCCTGTTCGCTTGTGGGATTGGCCACAGCGGACATCTACAAACTCCACCTAGGCAGTCTTCGTTGGACTCACATCCAGCCCACCACTCCCAAACCTCTCGCCCGCCAACAACTCTCCGCCTGGTTCCACGATGAAAGGCAAGTCCACCCAGCATGAATCCGGTGGGAGCATTGAAGGGGCAGGAACTCTGGCTCTTCTCCGGCCTGCCCTGTTCGCTTGTGGGATTGGCCACAGCGGACATCTACAAACTCCACCTAGGCAGTCTTCGTTGGACTCACATCCAGCCCACCACTCCCAAACCTCTCGCCCGCCAACAACTCTCCGCCTGGTTCCACGATGAAAGGCAAGTCCACCCAGCATGAATCCGGTGGGAGCATTGAAGGGGCAGGAACTCTGGCTCTTCTCCGGCCTGCCCTGTTCGCTTGTCGGATTGGCCACAGCGGACATCTACAAACTCCACCTAGGCAGTCTTCGTTGGACTCACATCCAGCCCACCACTCCCAAACCTCTCGCCCGCCAACAACTCTTCGCCTGGTTCCACGATGAAAGGCAAGTCCACCCAGCATGAATCCGGTGGGAGCATTGAAGGGGCAGGAACTCTGGCTCTTCTCCGGCCTGCCCTGTTCGCTTGTGGGATTGGCCACAGCGGACATCTACAAACTCCACCTAGGCAGTCTTCGTTGGACTCACATCCAGCCCACCACTCCCAAACCTCTCGCCCGCCAACAACTCTCCGCCTGGTTCCACGATGAAAGGCAAGTCCACCCAGCATGAATCCGGTGGGAGCATTGAAGGGGCAGGAACTCTGGCTCTTCTCCGGCCTGCCCTGTTCGCTTGTCGGATTGGCCACAGCGGACATCTACAAACTCCACCTAGGCAGTCTTCGTTGGACTCACATCCAGCCCACCACTCCCCAAACCTCTCGCCCGCCAACAACTCTCCGCCTGGTTCCACGATGAAAGGCAAGTCCACCCAGCATGAATCCGGTGGGAGCATTGAAGGGGCAGGAACTCTGGCTCTTCTCCGGCCTGCCCTGTTCGCTTGTGGGATTGGCCACAGCGGACATCTACAAACTCCACCTAGGCAGTCTTCGTTGGACTCACATCCAGCCCACCACTCCCAAACCTCTCGCCCGCCAACAACTCTCCGCCTGGTTCCACGATGAAAGGCAAGTCCACCCAGCATGAATCCGGTGGGAGCATTGAAGGGGCAGGAACTCTGGCTCTTCTCCGGCCTGCCCTGTTCGCTTGTGGGATTGGCCACAGCGGACATCTACAAACTCCACCTAGGCAGTCTTCGTTGGACTCACATCCAGCCCACCACTCCCAAACCTCTCGCCCGCCAACAACTCTCCGCCTGGTTCCACGATGAAAGGCAAGTCCACCCAGCATGAATCCGGTGGGAGCATTGAAGGGGCAGGAACTCTGGCTCTTCTCCGGCCTGCCCTGTTCGCTTGTGGGATTGGCCACAGCGGACATCTACAAACTCCACCTAGGCAGTCTTCGTTGGACTCACATCCAGCCCACCACTCCCAAACCTCTCGCCCGCCAACAACTCTCCGCCTGGTTCCACGATGAAAGGCAAGTCCACCCAGCATGAATCCGGTGGGAGCATTGAAGGGGCAGGAACTCTGGCTCTTCTCCGGCCTGCCCTGTTCGCTTGTGGGATTGGCCACAGCGGACATCTACAAACTCCACCTAGGCAGTCTTCGTTGGACTCACATCCAGCCCACCACTCCCAAACCTCTCGCCCGCCAACAACTCTCCGCCTGGTTCCACGATGAAAGGCAAGTCCACCCAGCATGAATCCGGTGGGAGCATTGAAGGGGCAGGAACTCTGGCTCTTCTCCGGCCTGCCCTGTTCGCTTGTGGGATTGGCCACAGCGGACATCTACAAACTCCACCTAGGCAGTCTTCGTTGGACTCACATCCAGCCCACCACTCCCAAACCTCTCGCCCGCCAACAACTCTCCGCCTGGTTCCACGATGAAAGGCAAGTCCACCCAGCATGAATCCGGTGGGAGCATTGAAGGGGCAGGAACTCTGGCTCTTCTCCGGCCTGCCCTGTTCGCTTGTGGGATTGGCCACAGCGGACATCTACAAACTCCACCTAGGCAGTCTTCGTTGGACTCACATCCAGCCCACCACTCCCAAACCTCTCGCCCGCCAACAACTCTCCGCCTGGTTCCACGATGAAAGGCAAGTCCACCCAGCATGAATCCGGTGGGAGCATTGAAGGGGCAGGAACTCTGGCTCTTCTCCGGCCTGCCCTGTTCGCTTGTCGGATTGGCCACAGCGGACATCTACAAACTCCACCTAGGCAGTCTTCGTTGGACTCACATCCAGCCCACCACTCCCAAACCTCTCGCCCGCCAACAACTCTCCGCCTGGTTCCACGATGAAAGGCAAGTCCACCCAGCATGAATCCGGTGGGAGCATTGAAGGGGCAGGAACTCTGGCTCTTCTCCGGCCTGCCCTGTTCGCTTGTGGGATTGGCCACAGCGGACATCTACAAACTCCACCTAGGCAGTCTTCGTTGGACTCACATCCAGCCCACCACTCCCAAACCTCTCGCCCGCCAACAACTCTCCGCCTGGTTCCACGATGAAAGGCAAGTCCACCCAGCATGAATCCGGTGGGAGCATTGAAGGGGCAGGAACTCTGGCTCTTCTCCGGCCTGCCCTGTTCGCTTGTGGGATTGGCCACAGCGGACATCTACAAACTCCACCTAGGCAGTCTTCGTTGGACTCACATCCAGCCCACCACTCCCAAACCTCTCGCCCGCCAACAACTCTCCGCCTGGTTCCACGATGAAAGGCAAGTCCACCCAGCATGAATCCGGTGGGAGCATTGAAGGGGCAGGAACTCTGGCTCTTCTCCGGCCTGCCCTGTTCGCTTGTGGGATTGGCCACAGCGGACATCTACAAACTCCACCTAGGCAGTCTTCGTTGGACTCACATCCAGCCCACCACTCCCAAACCTCTCGCCCGCCAACAACTCTCCGCCTGGTTCCACGATGAAAGGCAAGTCCACCCAGCATGAATCCGGTGGGAGCATTGAAGGGGCAGGAACTCTGGCTCTTCTCCGGCCTGCCCTGTTCGCTTGTGGGATTGGCCACAGCGGACATCTACAAACTCCACCTAGGCAGTCTTCGTTGGACTCACATCCAGCCCACCACTCCCAAACCTCTCGCCCGCCAACAACTCTCCGCCTGGTTCCACGATGAAAGGCAAGTCCACCCAGCATGAATCCGGTGGGAGCATTGAAGGGGCAGGAACTCTGGCTCTTCTCCGGCCTGCCCTGTTCGCTTGTGGGATTGGCCACAGCGGACATCTACAAACTCCACCTAGGCAGTCTTCGTTGGACTCACATCCAGCCCACCACTCCCAAACCTCTCGCCCGCCAACAACTCTCCGCCTGGTTCCACGATGAAAGGCAAGTCCACCCAGCATGAATCCGGTGGGAGCATTGAAGGGGCAGGAACTCTGGCTCTTCTCCGGCCTGCCCTGTTCGCTTGTGGGATTGGCCACAGCGGACATCTACAAACTCCACCTAGGCAGTCTTCGTTGGACTCACATCCAGCCCACCACTCCCAAACCTCTCGCCCGCCAACAACTCTCCGCCTGGTTCCACGATGAAAGGCAAGTCCACCCAGCATGAATCCGGTGGGAGCATTGAAAGGGCAGGAACTCTGGCTCTTCTCCGGCCTGCCCTGTTCGCTTGTGGGATTGGCCACAGCGGACATCTACAAACTCCACCTAGGCAGTCTTCGTTGGACTCACATCCAGCCCACCACTCCCAAACCTCTCGCCCGCCAACAACTCTCCGCCTGGTTCCACGATGAAAGGCAAGTCCACCCAGCATGAATCCGGTGGGAGCATTGAAGGGGCAGGAACTCTGGCTCTTCTCCGGCCTGCCCTGTTCGCTTGTGGGATTGGCCACAGCGGACATCTACAAACTCCACCTAGGCAGTCTTCGTTGGACTCACATCCAGCCCACCACTCCCAAACCTCTCGCCCGCCAACAACTCTCCGCCTGGTTCCACGATGAAAGGCAAGTCCACCCAGCATGAATCCGGTGGGAGCATTGAAGGGGCAGGAACTCTGGCTCTTCTCCGGCCTGCCCTGTTCGCTTGTCGGATTGGCCACAGCGGACATCTACAAGCTCCACCTAGGCAGTCTTCGTTGGACTCACATCCAGCCCACCACTCCCAAACCTCTCGCCCGCCAACAACTCTCCGCCTGGTTCCACGATGAAAGGCAAGTCCACCCAGCATGAATCCGGTGGGAGCATTGAAGGGGCAGGAACTCTGGCTCTTCTCCGGCCTGCCCTGTTCGCTTGTGGGATTGGCCACAGCGGACATCTACAAACTCCACCTAGGCAGTCTTCGTTGGACTCACATCCAGCCCACCACTCCCAAACCTCTCGCCCGCCAACAACTCTCCGCCTGGTTCCACGATGAAAGGCAAGTCCACCCAGCATGAATCCGGTGGGAGCATTGAAGGGGCAGGAACTCTGGCTCTTCTCCGGCCTGCCCTGTTCGCTTGTCGGATTGGCCACAGCGGACATCTACAAGCTCCACCTAGGCAGTCTTCGTTGGACTCACATCCAGCCCACCACTCCCAAACCTCTCGCCCGCCAACAGCTCTCCGCCTGGTTCCACGATGAAAGGCAAGTCCA
>JASANA010011535.1:0-13568 GCA_030248095.1 Ptycholaimellus sp. GST1_10
ATAAGGATCAAGAGGGAGGTTTGAGGTGTCATTGGTGATGACATTGATGGTGACGATGCAAACGCTGATCTTCTGTCTGATGATCTTCTTGAGGCCTTGGCCAGGTGGTCCAGGTTGGTTTAGTAACTCTTCCTTCTTGGCCGGCAGCGGAGAAGCGAGTGAAGAATTTGAACTTGTGCGCCGTGGGTGGAGCCCTGGAGGTCTTGGCCCAATTGAAGGCAGAAGAGGGGGCGCATTTGCCGTTGACTAAAAGGCAGACTCTAAGCGTGGCCGCTTAAACGCCTGTCGCATCAAGGTTGGAGGGGGGTAGAGAGGTGTAGGGGACGTGGACATTGTTGAAGGCGGCCATGTAGAAGAAGCAGGGCATGAACTTCTTGTTGGAGCTGGGCCGCTTGGAGGATTGCGGAGAGCCTTTGGAGGTGGCTCTTTGAGGCATCAAAGGACGGCCAGAGGCCGTCAATTTGCCGAAAGTAGCGCTTTTGGTTTGCTTCTGGTGACGTTGATTCAGGCTGTTGTGAGAGGTGCTCGGAAGTTACGCAGCTCGGGATGACAATGTTGAATTTGCTTGGGTTGACAGAGGTAGAAATTGGCGCAGCTCGGGATGACACTAACAATTGCTCTTGAGTCTGCAGCAAAGGAATTGATGCAGCTCGGGATGACAGTGAGCAATTGCTGAAGTTGTGTCTGTATGATTTCTTGAACTCTTCGCCGTATTGAGCTAAGTCCCTGGGAAGCTGCTCTCAGTAGGCCAGTCCAGAAGAGGCTTTCATGGCCAGGCAGAGAGTGGGCGGAGTTGAGGTGGGCGAGCACGGCCACGCTTCCAGAATGCCGCTCCAAAATAGGCCTTTTTGAGTTATGCAAACTTTAAGTTTAGCGTCTCTTTCACCTATTTTGGATCTGTCGAAAGAAGCATTGAAAGAATTTGCATATCTTCGCAGATAGTGCAAAGTCTTGGAGGCGGCGATGGGATTGAAGTTGGCCTAGTCGCCGGCGGGCTGGCAGAAGCCGGTCAGGAAGCCATCCATGTTCCCGTCAGTCTTGTACACCACCGACCTCTTACTGCTGAGCGGAGTAAGGGGAAGGGTGCAGGGCAGGGGACCTTAAAGGGTCTGCGGAGGACGTCTTCCAGGAGGCAAACTGCATGATGGTGTACGCGATCATGAAGTTGCAGTTGTGGAAGCTGTTGTGGAAGCTGCCCAGGTTTCCATAGGCCTTGTACACCACCAACCTCTAGGGACGTAAGAGGAGGGAGGGTGGGGTTTGAGGCCTCTTTGAGGAACTTGGTGGAGGCATCTTCCAACGGGCAGAGCTTCATGGCGCCAAAGGTGTCCATGTAGTTGCCGAGGTCGAAGACGGCAGAGACGCTGGACTTGCACGGCTTGATGCTGGAGCAGAGTATAGGCAGCAAGCCGCAGTTGGCATCGATCGGAACGGAGTCCTGGAGTAGTCCAGTGTAGTTGCTGTTGGGCTGGAAGTGGCAGAGGCCGCAGTCGAAGCCATCCAGCATTCCGCACTGGTTGCAGTCCTTAGAGATCTGGACGTGGTTGTGGTGCTCCAGGAAGCCATAGCAAAAGCAGCGGACTTTGTCCGGCATTGACGCTATCTTCAACGGCGGGCAGAAGGAGGGGGAGGCGGGTTATTGACACAATCTTACGATGTGCATTAGCGGAGGCAGGCGCAGTGGAAGTAGGCCTTGGAGGCGTTGTGCTTGTGGCTGATGCCGTCCTTGAAGGGGTCCTTCTAGCCGCAGGTGAGCAGGCTGAGGACGCAGATGGCTGGGAGGCCGTAGAAGTGGCAGTGGAGGCAGTCCACTAGGCTGGGCCTGGTCCAGTAGTCGTCTGTGTAGAAAAGTATAGGCCGCTCGTGAGTCTCTTTGACTTTTGTCTTTCAGCATTGCTTCTCAAAATTCACGCGATCATAAAGATCCGTAAATGAATCGATGTCAAAAGATGGCAATTGACTCTGAAGCTGGCTGGGCTTTTCTTCAGCAATGCTCAAAAGTTTATAAATCCGCGAGGATTCATAAACAGGCGGGCCGGCGAGGTTGCAGCAGGCAGCAGGGAGTTTTGAGAACTGTCAAGGCGATCTCAAAACTCTAGCAGTGTAGACGTTGCTTTTGCTGGATAGCTGGCATTGGCTGGCCGGCGGAGTTGCAGCAGAGGCCATAAGTTTGAAAACTGACTGGAGCCAATTTTTGAACTCTGGCAGCAAAGGTGAGCGGTTTGCTGGTAGCTGCAGGCAATTTCAAAATCCGTCCCAGGATAATGAAATTGTCATCAACGATGCTTGCATAGCAGGCATGAAAACAACTTTGCAGTTAGTTTTCGATGCCCAAGTAGCAAAGTCATGTCTGAGCCGACATAGACTGGAGCTGGCAGCGAAGATCTTTGAAATTGGACAGTGGTCAATTTCAAAGTCCAGCAGCGAAGACAGATCAAAGCTGGTAGCTGGCAGCCAAAGAGAATATTCAAAATCCATTTCAAGATGATGAAATTCTGTCAACGACGCTGATGACGTCAGCATGAAAAGAAACTTTTCAGTTAATTTTCAATGCCTGGCAGCAAAGTCAAATCTTGTCTCAATCGTTGGCATTGAATGATTTCATAAAATCCGCAAGGATAGAATGAAATCATTGAAGGGAGTTGCTCTTTGAAGAGAACTTTTCAGTTTGCTTCAAGACCCTGTGTCGCAGCAGGTTACGGTAGCAAGTGTGCCATGTGACGTCAGAGTTTTGCTGACAGCCGTTCAAGATGACGTGGTGGCTCAAAACTCAGTAATGCGATGTTGCTGTCGAACAACGGACATTGAAAGGAGACTCGAAAGTCAATTTCAATTCCATGCAGCGTAGTCACAGTTGCTGCCCTCTAGAAGTTCACAAGGCCGGCTCTGGCTGAGTGAAGTTCTGGAGCTGCAGGGTGTCCTGTCTTGCAGAAAAGCAAAGTCCGGCATTGCAGGCTAGGCTTGATTTGCTGTCCGGTCTCTGTGGATCGGTGACTGGGGCTTTTGACTCAATCGCTGCTGATGAAAGGCAGCAAAGTCAAAGGCTGGAAGTTGTTGCGGAAGCGGAAGTTGGCGGAAGTGGTGCTGGACATTGTAGTAGCATTGTAGAGGTGGTTGGTCAAAGGTACAGATAAGCTAATCAGCTCTCTGATCTACCAAACGCTGTGGTGATATGCAGCAGGAACATAGCGAGAAACTCTTTCATCGTCACCGAAAGGGGTTAGGAGAGCGGAACTAGTTGGGGCAGAGCGAGCCACATAGAGAGCAACTGATCCCGGCCTCCCTTCCGCCCGCCTCATCGACGTTCAAGGTCGACGAAACCGGCTTGGGAAACGTCACAGTCGGGCTTTTTTTTAAATTAAAGCTACAACAGTTCTGCTTAAAATACATTAAAAAGTTTTTAAATTTTTAAAATAAAATATTTGAAAAAATTGGATTGACCGAAAACTTTTTTTTCTTTGCCAATTTTTCGAAAACTTTCCTACCCAGGAGCCCAATTTTTTTGGAAAGATTCAAGTAATTCTTTAAGACCAGTAGACGCATGGTAAGCATGATCCAGGCAATGTCATTTGCTTTATCATTGAACAGGTTAATGCATCAATTGAAGTTTTTGAATAAAGGCCACGAAGATGTCTTAAATTTATGTTGTATTTATACATTTAGAAAACCATTTTTCTCAATGGTGAGCATATTTAAGGAACATTTGGAACTGGTTGCATAAGTTTAACTAATGGTGGCCGCGAAAAGCGCGCCCACTGACCTATATTACTGGTATAGGCTGATGTTACGAACCCCCTCCCCCCAAGACTTTGCCCCCCAAGACTTTGCCCCCCCCCCAAAAAATGGCCCCCCTAATCGATTTTGCCCCCCCCCCCTAATCAATGTAGGTGATTAAATATCTACTTTTTTACAAACATAGTTAGTCTATACCAGATGGCGGCCGCATGCCTCACAGGAGTAGGGGCTTGTCCCCTACCAGGAGTACCTTTCAAGATTCCAACTCAAAAGCTTAGACGCATGCTTGTCCTCAACGAGGTCATGACTGGGTAAGGACTAACTATGTTTAAGGACTAACTATGTCCCTCGCGAGCCTTTAAAAAAGTCAGGTGGCTACACCCTATATTGCGGTATAGACTAACTAGTAGCATGACGAACTCGGTATAGACTAACTATGTTTGTGAAAAAAGTAGGTATTTAATCACCTACATGAAAAGTCCAGGAGTTTAAATTTTGAGATATGTACAGAGAAGTATTATGAGCCAATAAAAAAAATTTCAAATCTTGGGGGGGGGCATATTCTGGGGGGGGGCCAAATTTGGGGGGGGGGGGCAAAATTATGGGGGGGGGAAAAGTCTTGGGGGGCCAAATTCTTGGGGGGGGGGGGGGGGGTTCGTAACGTCAGCCCTAGTATATATATTTACTAGTAATATAGGTCAGTGGCCGCGCTACGCGCGGCCACCTATTTAGTTAAAGTTATGTGGCCAGTAATACAAATAATATATATCCCTTGAGTATAATTACTTTTCAGACAAAATAATTTTCAGATAGGCACAATCTTAGGCACAATAATTTTAGGCACAAGAATTGTAGGCACAATGAGACCCATTACTGCATCGTGGCATTTCCAGCCACAACACAGCATAAAAAGCTCAAAGAACTTGAGGTGTTAACACTCAATGTCAATGCTCATCATTCGCATTTCATGGAATAAATGCTGTCGCAATCGTGCCTTGAAGTATTACTTGATTCATCTCAAATACATCAGACTCCTGGGTAGGTCAAAAATCGAAAAATTGACATCAGTCAAATCATTTTTTTTCAAATATTTTACGAAAAAAACATTGAAAATTTATCATTGGATTTAAAGCAGAATTGTTGCAGCTTTGATTTAAAAAAAAGTCCGACAGCAAAAGTTAAAAAATGAAGGAGCTATGAAGTTTCAAAGTCAAAAAATGTTCAACAAGTATATGGCGCAGAGCGCAATAGGTGACCGCGGAGCTCCCCCCCTCAACTTCCCAGGCAACTTAGCTGCTTATAAAGTCAATACTCTTAATTTTTGTTTCTTGTGCATTTGAGTTTGATTGCATTTGTTTGTTTTCATGAAATCTATAAGTAAATGAAAAGCAAGGCAATGTAAAGTACACATTGAAAAAAAATATGATAAGCAAAAAGTAATAATAAAAGGGGCTTGAATCAGATTATCTATGATCAAAGGCAGGGCAATGGGAGGCAGCAGATGTGAAGGTGCTTTGGATACGGAGGTCCAGCAGCTCCATGAAATCCAGCCAGCCAGAAGCCCATCACTGCATATCTCCACTTGATGTCCCTCCCTCAGAAGCACAGACTTTTATCAAGTATTTGCAATGAAAATGATGACAGAAAAGCTAGATAGGCGGCGAGGAATTTTAGGCATTGTGCCAGGCTTTGCAGGAGAATGCAGCAGGTGCCGGTGGGTTTGACGCGGTGACAGGATGGCATCCAGAGCAGACGATGGTCGTGGTGTTTCTTCTGCCATCAGGTAGGCCTCCTCATCCTCCAGCACAGCTTCCAGAGGAGGAGCAGATGGAAGAAGCGGTGGTGCAGAGGGTGCTGGGTGGAAGCTGAAATTGAATATTGCATGCAAAGAAACAGATAGCATAGAAAGACAAACTCTTCTCTCTGTGGTGGCTCAGGATTCCACCTCCTCTGGCTTGCAGCAGCAAGGAAGGACTTGGGAAGCAGAAGGTCTTGGAGTTGAGTGTTGAGGTCCCCCAGGCCCAGCTGGACATCAGCATCCATGTCTTCCTCGAGATCGCAGATGAACATCTTCTTGCTTGGCTGGATGACTTGTGTGATGCTGGAGTATGGAGTCATGGGGATGAGTCGTGTGAAGTGGCTTCCTTGGTTGTAGATGATGATGGGGAGTCGGCTGACATGGTACTGGAGGGTGGTCATGGCCACTGCAGAATTTGCAGCTGCTGGAACTTTGTCTTCGAAGGCCTTGCGCAGAGTAGCCATACCCAGAAGATGATGAGACTCCAGGGGTGTTGACTCCAGGGGTGTTCTACTTTGCCACTTCCAACCAGTGAAGAAGAACCACACTGGTCGCTTTAGGAGAATGCCCAATGCATGCGGATGGAAGGCATCTCCCCACTCCCCTCATCACCATGCAGTTGCTATCAGATGGTGGTATTTTTCCTGCCGCTGCCTTCTTCTCAAAGTGGCCACTGGAGTTGGGTTGAAGATGCTGAGTTCTGGATGGAGGGCAGTTGGTGTTCCATCATATGCCCAGTTGTTTGCTCGCTTCATGAGCTTCAGGAAGTACTCTGGGAGGAGTAGGAAGATGAAGACACAGAGGGCCTGCAGGAGCTCATGATGCTTCTCCTCACCAGTCAGTGCAAATGAGGCTGCTCTGTAGAGGCAGTTCCCATCTCCTTCCACCGCTGCTGGGGGTATCATGTTGAGAAGTGGTGGGAAAAGGTTTTCCATTGCTCCTCCATATTTTGGCTTCTGGAGTCGGCTGGGGTTGTTGTTGCAGTTGATGGGAGGGATGCCTTGGAGTGTGTGAATAGCTCTCCAGATTTCTGCTGCATTTAACTGGCAGAACAACTAATAAGACCTTAAAGAGGAACTCAATCTTTTGGGCAAAACCATGCTAATTCAAGGCTACAGCAAGGAAGCCATCATAACCACCACCAAGCAGGTCCTCTACCGGTATCCAAAATCTATATCAACAAGTATATGGCGCATAGCGCAATAGGTGGCCATGGAGCGCATCCCCCTTCCACATATCTAAAATTCATTTCCTTCCCTAAAATTTCATTTGCTTACATGAAAAAAAGTTTGTACAAATCCGTTGAGAATTTTCCAATTTCCAGCATAAACCAATAGTCAATATTTCTACACAAAAAAAAACAGTGTTTCGAATTCTCAGAGTCTGGTTCCACCCATCCATATCTTCATTAAAAAAAGGTGTTCAAATCCGTTGATAATTCGCCATTTCTCATAATAGCCCATTTTAACCCTTTCTACCCAAAGAAGTAATGTTTCAAATGGTCCGAGACCGGTTCCACCTCTCCAGATCTTCCTAAAATTGCATTACCTTTCAGGGAAAAAAGTTTGTCCAAATCCATCGAGAATTGGTCATTTCTCAGCATACCCCATTTTTCAACTTTTCTGCCCAAAAAATGTTTCAAATGGTCCAGGACTGGTTTTACCCCTCCAGATCATCCTTAAATTGCATTACCTTTCAGGAAAAAAAAATATTTATCCAAATCCGTTGAGAATTCAGCCAGGACCAGCATTTCCAGATATATATGTATACATATATACCTGAGGACAACTAGTATAACATTTAATTTTTTCGACAACTAATGTTTGGCCTTTTTTATCATTTTTATCAATGATTAAAATGGCTCACCTCCTGGGCGAGGTCCTGCAGCTGAACTGCCGCCCCAGATAGTCTGACTTATGATACTTCATGCTTTCACTTTCCCATGATGTTTCAACTGAATTGAACTTAAACTTATTCACCATAAACTATAGCTCAAACAACCACCCCACTTTACTTGATCCAAAGTAAGCTTCCCAATAAAAGGATGTTTCCTGAAATTTGGGGTCTGGGACTTAGGCGTTTTTTGAGGTGAATCCTTAGTACTGCCCCCAGGCCTAATCCTGGGCAGCAGTTCAAAAATGGCATATCTTGGGTTCTACTGAACCTTTTTGCATTTTTGCATGATTTCAACGCCATTTGAAAGGGAAGTTTTTGGGATAATCATTGTGCCCATCATAAGGCTCAATTCAAAATACCAGAAATTCGAAATTGGGGTCAAATTGGCTGATATAAATATATATATATATATATATATATACATATATATATATACATATATATATATACATATATATATATATATATCTTATATAATACGTGTGATGCCATTTTGGGAGGGGTATCGGCGCCACCTGGATTCTTTAGTTATCTTGGCATATGATAGCTCTACGTTTGGCTTTTGACGAGTTATTCAATATTTTTTGGGTTGCTCCATGCATGGAAAAATTTTAAATTGTCAAATAATTGAAAATGTGGCGATTTTTGCCATTTTTGGACATTTTTTGACTTTGAAACTTCATAGCTCCTTCATTTTTTAACTTTTGCTGTCGGACTTTTTTTTAAATCAAAGCTGCAACAATTCTGCTTTAAATCCAATGATAAATTTTCTATGTTTTTTTCGTAAAATATTTGAAAAAAATGATTTGACTGATGTCAATTTTTCGATTTTTGACCTACCCAGGAGTCTGATGTATTTGAGATGAATCAAGTAATACTTCAAGGCACGATTGCGACAGCATTTATTCCATGAAATGCAACTGATGAGCATTGACATTGAGTGTTAACACCTCAAGTTCTTTGAGCTTTTTATATCTGTGTTGTGGCTGGAAATGCCACGATGCAGTAATGGGGATTCTCATTGTGCCTACAATTCTTGTGCCTAAAATTATTGTGCCTAAGATTGTGCCTATCTGAAAATTATCTTTTGTCTGAAAAGTAATTATACTCAAGGGATATATATTATTTCTATTACTGGCCACATAACTTTAACTAAATAGGTCGCACTTCGTCTAGCGCGGCCACTGACCTATATTACTCGTAAATATATATGCTAGGGGCTGACGTTCAGAGACCCCCCCCCCCCCCCCAAGAATTTCCCCCCCCCCCCCCCCCCCCCCCCCAAGATTTTGCCCCCCCCCCCAAATTTGGCCCCCCCCCAAGAATGCCCCCCCCCCAAGATTTGAAATTTTTTTTATTGGCTCATAATACTTCTCTGTACATATCTCGAAATTTAAACTCCTGGACTTTTCATGTAGGTGATTAAATACCTACTTTTTTCACAAACATAGTTAGTCTATACCGAGTTCGTCATGCTACTAGTTAGTCTATACCGCAATATAGGGTGTAGCCACCTGACTTTTTTAAAGGCTCGCGAGGGACATAGTTAGTCCTTAAACATAGTTAGTCCTTACCCAGTCATGACCTCGTTGAGGACAAGCATGCGTCTAAGCTTTTGAGTTGGAATATAATATATAGAGTATATATATATACTAGGGCTGACGTTACGAACCCACCCCTCCAAGAATTTTGACCCCCCAAGACTTTGCCCCCCCCCAAGATTTTGACCCCCCCCCCCAACATTTGGCCCCACCCCAAGAATATGCCCCCCCCCCAAATTTGAAATTTTTTTTATTTGGTCATAATACTTCTCTGTACATATCTAGAAACAATTATTTAAACTCACGGAATTTTCATGTAGGTGATTAAATACCTACTTTTTTCACAAACATAGTTAGTCTATACCGAGTTCGTCATGCTACTAGTTAGTCTATACCGCAATAAAGGGCGTAGCCACCTGACTTTTTTAAAGGCTCGCTAGGAACATAGTTAGTCCTTAAACATAGTTAGTCCTTACCCAGTTCATTAATGTTTTAAAGTGCTCAACTAGTAGGTACTGCCACAGTCATGACCTCGTCGAGGACAAGCATGCGTGTAAGCTTTTGAGTTGGAATCTTGAAAGGTACTCCTGGTAGGGGACAAGCCCCTACTCCTGGTCGGCATGCGGCCACCATCTGGTATATACTAACTATGTTTGTAAAAAAGTAGATATTTAATCACCTACATTGATTAGGGGGGGGGCCAAAATCGATTAGGGGGGCCATATTCTTGGGGGGGGCCAAATTCTTGGGGGGAGTCTGGGGGGGGGGGGGTTTGTAACATCAGCCTATACTAGTAATATAGGTCAGTGGCCGCTCTTCGCGCGGCCACCTTTAGTTAAAGTTATGCAACCCGTTCCAATTCTTCCTTAAATATGCTCACCTTTCAGTAAAAGGGATTTCTAAATGTATAAATACAACATAAATTTAAGACATCTTCGTGGCCTTTATTCAAAAACTTCAATTGATGCATTAACCTGTTCAATGATAAAGCAAATGACATTGCCTGCATCATGCTTACTTGTCTTAAAGAATTACTTGAATCTTTCCAAAAGAAATTGGGCTCCTGGGTAGGAAAGTTTTCGAAAAATTGGCATCAGTCAATCCAGTTTTTTCAAATATTTTATTTTAAAAATTTAAAAACTATTTAATGTATTTTAAGCAGAACTGAACAGAACTTTAATTTAAAAAAAAGCCCGACAGCAAAAGTTAAAAAAATGAAGGAGTTATGAATCTTCAAAGTCAAAAAAGGTCCAAAAATGGCAAAAATCGGCACATTTTCAATTATTTCATAATTTAAAATTTTTCCATGCATGGAGCAACCCAAAAAATATTGATTAACTTGTCAAAAGCAACCCAAACAAGAAATTCTCGGCTGTTGCCAAGATGCGCGGCCTTTTACTAAGTAATAAGCTCATGCTTCGTTGCTAAATTTTCCAAATGCTATGCCTTCTAATCCAATGATACGGCTGATCATAATAACCAGTGAATTTATGCTTGTTCAAATTTTTTTCAAAATTTATGATTGTTTAAATTTTTGAAACATCAAGATTTAAGGTTTTTGGCCATACATCGACATATAATAAATATTCTTCACAAATCCCTTTTAACAGCTTCAAGGTACCGCCTCAACAAATGTACCTGCTAAAATTGAGCTGATTTTATTGAAAAACCAGCGATTAATGGATGTTTGAATTTTTGAAACATCGATATTTTGGATTTTTGCCCATAAATCAATAAATAATAAATTTTCTTAAAATTCTTTTTCTCAATTTCAAGATGTCATCATGACAGACGTACAAGCCAAAATTCAACTGATTTCATTGAAAACTGGATTTATGGATGTTTGAATTTTTGAAACATCAAGATTGTAGGTTTTTGTTCATAAATCGGGAAATAATAAAAATTTTCAAAATTCTTAAAACAGTTTCAAGATATCACCACGACAGGGGTATATGCCAAAACTCAACTAATTTTATTGAAAAACCATGATTATATGCATGTTAAAAGTTTTGAAACATCAAGATTTTGGTTTTTTGACTATAAATCAAGGAATAATAAATATTTCAAAAATTCCTTTTGCCAGCTTTGAAAAGTTACTTAGACGGACGTATCTGCCAAAAATCAGCTAATTCCATTGAAAAACCAGTGATTTAGGATTTTTTGTATTTTGAAACATGAAAAAATTGAGTTTTGGGCGAAAATTAAAAAATAACGCCAAGCACCAAAAATGGTCGCGAGGCACTGCCTAGGCGGACCTTCATGCAGAAAATCAGCCAATTTCGTTGATAAACCGCGGAGTACGGGCCTGGGACACATACGTATATATTGGGCTGGCGCGAGGGAGCAACGCGACCGTCAGCGCCCAGCCCCTCTTTTCGACCCAGGTGTATGTTTTGAGGGTTATTGCTAGATCTTAATTTTGATAAGGCTGCTGCTCTTCACAGAAAGCTTCAATTGCTTTAATTCTTTTTGCAATGGAAAGAGCAACATCGAATTAACTATAGTTTATCTTTTGACTTTTGCAAAAAACTATGTTTTGCTATGAAAAAGGCAAAAAACCATTTGTCCGAACTCCTCCTCCTCCTCCTTCTTCTTCTTCTTCTTCTCCGCATCTATTCAATGGACGATAGTAGGTATTCATTTATTCCCCCACCACCCTTCCCCGGGTCCCTGGGCCTCATGTAACTACCACTTTAGTTAATCTAAGTAGCCATATGCACCAGTGGTGTAGTGGTGTAAGCGATTGGGCAGATGGACAAAATTGGAAGGTTCGAATCCTTGTCAGGCATTCATTTTTATTTTGTGTGTGAGCAAGGATGTGTATAATATAATAATATAATAATAATAATGAGCCTATAATATATGTGTGTGTGAGCAAGGAATCCTCTGCGGTTTTTCAACCAAATGGGCTAATTTTTTCAGGAAATCTCTCTCAAGTTGGCCGCTCCAACATATGTTTTGGGACCTTGGCAAAAATTAGTGGAACTGTGACAAATGCGTTTTTCGAATTTTAGCGATTTTGACCTCAATTTCGGGTCTCTGGAATATTGAAATGAGCCGTATGTTCTGCACTATCATTCTGGCCACAAAATTCCCTTTAAAATGGCGTATAAATCTTGCAAAAAGCTGCAGCAGAACCCAAGTTATGCCATTTTTGAACTGCCGCCCAGGACTTGGCCTGGGGGCAGTACTAAGGATTCACCCCAAAACGGGACATGAGCCTATATATATGTGTGTGTGTGTGAGCAAGGATTCCTCTGCGGTTTTTCAACCAAATGGGCTAATTTTTTCAGGAAATCTCTCCCAAGTTGGCCGCTCCAACATATGTTTTGGGACCTTGGCAAAAATTAGTGGAACTGTGACAAACGCGTTTTTCGAATTTTACCGATTTTGACCTCAATTTCGGGTCTCTGGAATTTTGATATGAGCCGTATGTTCTGCACTATCATTCTGGCCATAAAATTCCTTTTAAAATGGCGTAAAAATCTTGCAAAAAGCTGCATAGAACCCAAGTTATGCCATTTTTGAACTGCCGCCCAAGACTTGGCCTGGGGGCAGTACTAAGGATTCATCCCAAAATGGGGCATGAGTCTATATATATGTGTGTGTGAGCAAGGATTCCTCTGCGGTTTTTCAACCAAATGGGCTAATTTTTTCAGGAAATCTCTCTCAAGTTGGCCGCTCCTACATATGTTTTGGGACCTTGGCAAAAATTAGTGGAACTGCGACAAATGCGTTTTTCGAATTTTAGCGATTTTGACCTCAATTTCGGGTCTCTGGAATTTTGATATGAGCCGTATGTTCTGCACTATCATTCTGGCCATAAAATTCCCTTTAAAATGGCGTTTAAATCTTGCAAAAAGCTGCAGCAGAACCCAAGTTATGCCATTTTTGAACTGCCGCCCAGGACTTGGCCTGGGGGCAGTACTAAGGATTCACCCCAAAACGGGGCATGAGTCTATATATATATGTGTGTGTGAGCAAGGATTCCTCTGCGGTTTTTCAACCAAATGGGCTAATTTTTTCAGGAAATCTCTCTCAAGTTGGCCGCTCCAACATATGTTTTGGGACCTTGGCAAAAATTAGTGGAACTGCGACAAATGCGTTTTTCGAATTTTAGCGATTTTGACCTCAATTTCGGGTCTCTGGAATTTTGATATGAGCCGTATGTTCTGCACTATCATTCTGGCCATAAAATTCCCTTTCAAATGGCGTTGAAATCATGCAAAGCGGTTCAGTAGAACCCAAGTTATGCCATTGTTGAACTGCCGCCCAGGACTTGTCCTGGGGGCAGTACTAAGGATTCACCTCAAAAAACACCTAAGTCCCTAAATTTCCTGAAACATAGGGTCTGGTACTTAAAGGTTTTTTGGTGTGAATCCTTAGTACAATCCCCAGGCCAAGTCCTGGGCGGCAGTTCAAAAATGGCATAACTTGGGTTCTACTGAACCTTTTTGCATGATTTCAACGCCATTTGAAAGGGAATTTTTTGAGATAATCATTGTGCCCATCATGAGGCTCAATTCAAAATACCAGAAACTCGAAATTGAGGTCAAATTGGCTGATAAATACTACAGAGCATATGTATGTTAGCACAT
>JASANA010011536.1:0-14876 GCA_030248095.1 Ptycholaimellus sp. GST1_10
TGTTTTTTGCTCCAGAACCGATTAACAAAAAAAATCAGACACATTATTAGTATAGAAAAATGATGAAAAATCCACCTATGCAAGTCTGGAGGGCATGCGAATATTCTCAAAAAATTTGAGCCATTTTTTTAAAACACTAATGAGTTATAAATTTTCACGATTTATAGCAATTTTATTTTCAATTTAATTAAGCATAAAGCGCAAAAAACTAAAAAATTACGCCAAGCGAAAAAATAAGCCAAAAGATATGCCTAGGGAAATTTAATCCTTCAATTTTTGCAACTGGTCAACAATACAAACTTGTTGGACAGACGAATTGAAGAAAATTGACCAATTGGTCCAATTTTCACTGCTGCTATCACTAAGTTATCCAGTGTATTTTTCCCGTAACCAATCAGTGTTCCAAAATGACAATCCAAAATGACAAAATCCAAAATCCCTCCGAAATGACAATCCAAAGGTCAAAACTGAAAAGCAAAAACAAGCCCAACAGGCTGCCCAGAGCTATTCCAGCTCTCACAATCACATGGACGCAGTGGGAGAAGAGGTGGAGTGTTGAAGTAGTAGTGATGGGGATGGGTTGTGTTGGTTGGCGTGTAGAAGCAGGGGCTGACTGCCGCCAGTCCTTGGCTGCCAGCTGGGCGCCCTGCCCAACTCCCTTCGCCCGGTGGCCAGCCCCGGGGAGACCTCCGCATCCACGGATCGCGCCCCGCCCCAGCTGCTGCAAGCTTCCCTCACTCTTCTCCTCCCCTCTTTTCTTCTTCTTCCCCCTTCCTTTCCTTCTTTTACTTTCTTCCTCCTCTCCTAGCAGCAGAGCGAATGAGGCTGGGGCTCACCTTGGGTGTATAGAGACGACTGCTGAGCTGGACACCGGTGCTGGCCTGGGTCTCCGTCACCTCCGCGGCCTCCCGACGACCCAGCAAACTCAGCACCTCCCCGCGGAAGCGTCGCCCCACCTGGCAGTCATCCAGAAGAGTAGGGAGGGGTTAAAGGAAGAGGTGGAGAGAGGAACGCAGGCGTAGAGGATGGCGTTGGTGGCGGAGTTGGCGGCGACGAGGGCGTTGGAGGCGTTGCTGAGGTGGCTGAAGACGTTGCTGCCGGCGGCCTCGCTGAGGAGCAGCTCCATGAGGTCCAGCACCAGCGGGAAGAGGCGGGAGAGCAGCAGCTTCACCACCACGCCCAAGGAAGAGCTAAGGGAATGGAGAGAGGAACGCAGGCGTAGAGGATGGCGTTGGTGGCGGAGTTGGCGGCGACGAGGGCGTTGGAGGCGTTGCTGAGGTGGCTGAAGACGTTGCTGCCAGCGGCCTCGCTGAGGAGCAGCTCCATGAGGTCCAGCACCAGCGGGAAGAGGCGGGAGAGCAGCAGCTTCACCACCACGCCCAAGGAAGAGCTAAGGGAATGGAGAGAGGAACGCAGGCGTAGAGGATGGCGTTGGTGGCGGAGTTGGCGGCGACGAGGGCGTTGGAGGCGTTGCTGAGGTGGCTGAAGACGTTGCTGCCAGCGGCCTCGCTGAGGAGCAGCTCCATGAGGTCCAGCACCAGCGGGAAGAGGCGGGAGAGCAGCAGCTTCACCACCACGCCCAAGGAAGAGCTAAGGGAATGGAGAGAGGAACGCAGGCGTAGAGGATGGCGTTGGTGGCGGAGTTGGCGGCGACGAGGGCGTTGGAGGCGTTGCTGAGGTGGCTGAAGACGTTGCTGCCGGCGGCCTCGCTGAGGAGCAGCTCCATGAGGTCCAGCACCAGCGGGAAGAGGCGGGAAAGCAGCAGCTTCACCACCACGCCCAAGGAAGAGCTAAGGGAATGGAGAGAGGAACGCAGGCGTAGAGGATGGCGTTGGTGGCGGAGTTGGCGGCGACGAGGGCGTTGGAGGCGTTGCTGAGGTGGCTGAAGACGTTGCTGCCGGCGGCCTCGCTGAGGAGCAGCTCCATGAGGTCCAGCACCAGCGGGAAGAGGCGGGAAAGCAGCAGCTTCACCACCACGCCCAAGGAAGAGCTAAGGGAATGGAGAGAGGAACGCAGGCGTAGAGGATGGCGTTGGTGGCGGAGTTGGCGGCGACGAGGGCGTTGGAGGCGTTGCTGAGGTGGCTGAAGACGTTGCTGCCAGCGGCCTCGCTGAGGAGCAGCTCCATGAGGTCCAGCACCAGCGGGAAGAGGCGGGAGAGCAGCAGCTTCACCACCACGCCCAAGGAAGAGCTAAGGGAATGGAGAGAGGAACGCAGGCGTAGAGGATGGCGTTGGTGGCGGAGTTGGCGGCGACGAGGGCGTTGGAGGCGTTGCTGAGGTGGCTGAAGACGTTGCTGCCGGCGGCCTCGCTGAGGAGCAGCTCCATGAGGTCCAGCACCAGCGGGAAGAGGCGGGAAAGCAGCAGCTTCACCACCACGCCCAAGGAAGAGCTAAGGGAATGGAGAGAGGAACGCAGGCGTAGAGGATGGCGTTGGTGGCGGAGTTGGCGGCGACGAGGGCGTTGGAGGCGTTGCTGAGGTGGCTGAAGACGTTGCTGCCAGCGGCCTCGCTGAGGAGCAGCTCCATGAGGTCCAGCACCAGCAGGAAGAGGCGGGAGAGCAGCAGCTTCACCACCACGCCCAAGGAAGAGCTAAGGGAATGGAGGGAGGAACGCAGGCGAGGGGATGGCGTGGGGGGGGGGTGGCGGCGACGGGGGGGTTGGAGGCGTTGCTGAGGGGGCTGAAGACGTTGCTGCCGGCGGCCTCGCTGAGGAGCAGCTCCATGAGGTCCAGCACCAGCGGGAAGGAGGCGGGAGAGCAGCAGCTTCACCACCACGCCCAAGGAAGAGCTAAGGGAAGGATGGAGAGGAACGCAGGCGTAGAGGATGGCGTTGGTGGCGGAGTTGGCGGCGACGAGGGCGTTGGAGGCGTTGCTGAGGTGGCTGAAGACGTTGCTGCCGGCGGCCTCGCTGAGGAGCAGCTCCATGAGGTCCAGCACCAGCGGGAAGAGGCGGGAGAGCAGCAGCTTCACCACCACGCCCAAGGAAGAGCTAAGGGAATGGAGAGAGGAACGCAGGCGTAGAGGATGGCGTTGGTGGCGGAGTTGGCGGCGACGAGGGCGTTGGAGGCGTTGCTGAGGTGGCTGAAGACGTTGCTGCCGGCGGCCTCGCTGAGGAGCAGCTCCATGAGGTCCAGCACCAGCGGGAAGAGGCGGGAAAGCAGCAGCTTCACCACCACGCCCAAGGAAGAGCTAAGGGAATGGAGAGAGGAACGCAGGCGTAGAGGATGGCGTTGGTGGCGGAGTTGGCGGCGACGAGGGCGTTGGAGGCGTTGCTGAGGTGGCTGAAGACGTTGCTGCCGGCGGCCTCGCTGAGGAGCAGCTCCATGAGGTCCAGCACCAGCGGGAAGAGGCGGGAGAGCAGCAGCTTCACCACCACGCCCAAGGAAGAGCTAAGGGAATGGAGAGAGGAACGCAGGCGTAGAGGATGGCGTTGGTGGCGGAGTTGGCGGCGACGAGGGCGTTGGAGGCGTTGCTGAGGTGGCTGAAGACGTTGCTGCCGGCGGCCTCGCTGAGGAGCAGCTCCATGAGGTCCAGCACCAGCGGGAAGAGGCGGGAAAGCAGCAGCTTCACCACCACGCCCAAGGAAGAGCTAAGGGAATGGAGAGAGGAACGCAGGCGTAGAGGATGGCGTTGGTGGCGGAGTTGGCGGCGACGAGGGCGTTGGAGGCGTTGCTGAGGTGGCTGAAGACGTTGCTGCCGGCGGCCTCGCTGAGGAGCAGCTCCATGAGGTCCAGCACCAGCGGGAAGAGGCGGGAGAGCAGCAGCTAAATGCTCTGGTATCATGAAAGTAGGAGCTGAGGCGTTGAACTGTGGGAGGGGCTGAGTGGCGGTGGTAGCTGTACATTGGGCGATTGACTCCATGACGTCTGTAAAGTGGTGTGTGGCGAGTAGGAATCCATGAGCAGCCGGGAGGGGGACCTCTTGATGAGGAGGCTGGACCTGGCTTCCACAACCCCGAGTCAGAATAGTTCTAGCTTTTGGCTCTCTTAAGGCTTTGAGTTAATTCCGCTCGCTATTTGTCATTGAAAAAGGACTGAGTCATTTTGTTCTATCCACTTCTTCTTGATTAGGACATTTGCTTAGCAATAAGGTGAAACTTTTCGAAAAAGACCCAATTTAAGAAATTGACTACTTTTTTCATTAGGCCTTATGTTTTTGACCGCGGAGCGGCCCGAAGGGCCGCTCCGCGGTCTGTAGAGGTTACTGAACTTTTGTCCTCAGGTATATATCCATATATATAATAGAGGAGCCTGTCTTGTCCGTTAGCATGGCGGGCGCCATGAGGGAAGCTTCCTGTGTTGAGGTGAGAGTGTTTTTGGGTAAAATGGGGTCGGGGAAGCCGATTCTGAGTTAATCAGCTTGCACCAATCATGGGAATGTGCTTAAAACGTCAAAAAAGTGAGTTTTTTCAATGTTTTGGAACTGCGCAGATTTGGAACTCTACCTAATTGGACAACGTTTCAGTCATTAGACATAAATAATCCCAAACAAATAAGCATCGTACCTCTTTGGCAACCGAACCCCACTTGGGTTGGGTGCCTAATCTTTGAAGTCCCTTGAGGACAGCCAGGTGTTCTATTCACTTGGTGTGGCTGTAATTTGGCCACTGGGCGGGGTGGGTTATCAAAAGAGTCAAATGACCAAAAAAGAGGCTGATGCATGAAAAAAGCTGAGCACCCGTGTAGCGGGAACCATGCAGCCCAAAAATGATTCTTTTAACCCAACCATTTGCCTTATTATATCCCCATCTTGCCTCCCAGCCATTTGCCCTTTCCAACCTTGTGGCCTCCGTTTGCCTCCTTTTCTGCAAATTGCTAAAAAGCCAAAAAGCATGCCAAAAAGCTTTTTATAATTTTTTCGATTTTTTCATGGAGTAAATAAAAAAATATTTTTATGGTTTAGGGTCTACTTTGGTGCATAGATTTCAAAAATGGGGTCCCGGATGCAATAAAAGTTTGGAAATATTGGAAAACCTCCAAAAATGTCCATTTTAACCAGTGTTTAAACCATGCAAGGTATGCACAACGTTTTTTTATAATTAAATAATTTTTATGGCTTTTTTAATGCATACAAATTGTATTAGGTGGCCTTATGGGACAGCATCAGCATTATTTTGAATGAAACTTTTTTTATTTGGAGCCCTCCCCCAAATGAAATATTATCCAATTATCCCCCCAAATTGAAAGATATCTTAAACATGTTAAAATGCATCAATACTAATTTTTTAGAGTTCCACTGTCCACCCAAAAACATCAAACTATCCCCCACAAATGAAAGCATATGCAACTATCCCCCTAATGTTAAAGGAGCTTCAAACCTATTTAAATGCATCAAAACTTTTTTCGATTCCAACTGCCCCCAAAACTCATCAAAATTACCCCCCCCCCAATTTAAAGGAGCTTCAACCGTATTTAAATGCATGAAATAATTCATAAGTTTATCCAAATGTCACCCCCCCCCCGAAAACTTGGACTATGCTAGCTCCCCCCACTTATCATTTCCCCCACTTATACTCCCCCCACTTATATAATCCCCACCCACCTAGCCATTGGTCTATTCTATAGTCAACTTTTTCCTAATTTATGCCCCCCAAACCGAAATCCTAGCTCTGCCACTGATACTGGCAAATCAACTATGATCTCCTCATCAACCAATTCTTAGCTCAAATAATTAGTGTAGTTGGTTCCATTTAGGGCGGTGGATGCCAGATGCTTTTACAGGCCTATTTAGGCTATCCCCCCACAAAATGAAAACTTATCCACCGATCCCCCCAATGTTAGTGGATATTCAAGTAAGCAAATTAGGGCGGTGGATGCTGGATGCTTTTACAGGCCCATTTAGGCTCACCCAATTATCCCCCCCCCCAAATTTAAAGATACTTTAAACTTATTGAAACACATCAATACTATTTTTTAGAGTTCAACTGTCCCCCCTAAAAGATCCAACTATCCCCCACAAATGAAAACTTATCCAACTATCCCCCCAATGTTAGTGGATATTCAAGTAAGCAAATTAGGGCGGTGGATGCTGGATGCTTTTACAGGCCCATTTAGGCTCACCCAATTATCCCCCCCCCCAAATTTACAGATACTTTAAACTTATTGAAACACATCAATACTATTTTTTTAGAGTTCAACTGTCCCCCTAAAAGATTCAACTATCCCCCACAAATGAAAACTTATCCAACTATCCCCCCAATGTTAGTGGATATTCAAGTAAGCAAATTAGGGCGGTGGATGCTGGATGCTTTTAGAGGCCCATCCCAACCCTCCGCCTCCACGGACATGCTGACAAATTGACCAACTACAATCAATTCACTGCCGGCCAGACTTGCACTATCTATTTAGATGTGCAAATTCTATCTATGCGTCTTCGACAAGTCCAAGGGGAGGCGAGAATGGTGCTAAACATAAAGTTTATAGAACTCTTCAAAGCCTTCTTTGGAGTGGTCTTCAGACACCTATGCTCCGGCAGTTCCTCCAACCTAACCCTGCCTTCAGCTCAGCACCTGTACCCCGAGCAAGTTGCCAGCACCATCCCGAGCTGCGTCAATTCTTCGCGGCCATCAACGACTGCAACCTGCCCGGAGTCATCCCTACTGCGTGGCCTTCAACCTGAACAAATTGTCAGCGGCATCACGAGACGCGCCAATTTCTCTGCGGCCTTCAGCCCACACAATTGCTCAGCATCATCCCGAGCTGCGGAAAACTCTCCGCTGCCTTCAAACTAGGCAATTGCACAGCCACTCGCCCCACCTACGGGCCTAAAGAAATGACGTAAAACGAGGCCAGCACACTGTCATCCCGAACTGCGAAAATGGCGGTTCAAGCCAACTGTTCCAGTCATAAGAAGTTATTTGACCATGTCATTCAGGCAGTATTTCAAACTTAATACAACGTTAATCAGTGGTTTACGATCATTTGAAAACCAAAAACATGTATTTAACTAAAAAGTTAAAAATAATACAAACCATGCCAAAATAAACCTTCATGAGGTTATATTTCGTGGTTTCCTTGCCGTGAGTTCTAAAAGGAATTACTTAATGCATCCTAATCACATCAGACTCCTGGGTAGGCCAAAAATCAAAAAATTGTCATCAGTCAATCCATTTATTTTCAAATATTTTATTAAAAACTTTGATAACTAACAAACGGAATTAAGACAGAATTGTTGTAGCTGCAACTGAAAAAAAAATTCAACCAAAAAAGTTAAAAAATGGAGGAGCTATGATGTTTCAAAGTCAAAAAATGCTCAAAAATGGCAAAAATGCGAATGTTTTTGATTATTTTCATGTATTTAACATTTCCCATGCATGGATAACCCCAAAAAATATTGAATAATTCGTCGAGACTGATTCATAGAGCTATCACATGTCAGGATAAGTAAAGAATCCAGGGAGCCCCGAGACCCCTCCCAAAATGGTATCACGCGTTTTATATAAGATATATATGCAAAAATGGGGTAACTGCTTAAGCTGGCCTTGGCCGCCCGCCGCTTCGGGCAGGGCGCCAGAGCTCCTCCGGCCTCCGGGCACGGGTGCTATGGCCTCCGGAGCTCTGACTCCCCTGCCCTCCGCGGCAGGCTGCCTTCGGCCGCGCAAAAATCCATTGCAAATGCAAGTCGAAGCAAACCGAACTTCGTCCATGCTAGTACAAAGAAACATATCCCAAACCGAAAATAAACTCAACATGTGAGCCAACGTTTCAAAGCCCCTTTCTGCACCTCTTGACATGAGAGACACAATCTTGTTCATGCTTTATACGTTTTTCCCCTGCCCCATCAAGAGGGCTCACCCTCCTACAATAGCAGGGAAAAGTGACGGAAACTCGTATTTGCTAAGACCTACTATGAGGCCCCCCCCTTTATGCACTGGAGCCACCCTTGCTAAGACAATCCCCATTGTTGGCAGCCAATCATATTTTCAAAATACGTAAAAGAATTTGTTGGTCGCAAACAGGGGACCGTGCTTCCGTTCCTCTCGCATGGTCTCAAATTCGAAAATTGCCAAGAAGAAATGAGTTGTTTGTTAACAATCAATTTGTGCAGATTCCAAATCTTTGCTTACATTTGCAATTGGTTGCAAAACCACGGACTTCTCCTTTTGAGTGACGACGGGTGGGGTGAAGGGTGGTGTGGCTCGCAGCACAAATTATTTTTTAAAAAAGAGGCCAAAAGAAGGCCAAAAGAATAAAGAAGGCCAAAAATAAAAATTCTGGAGATGACATGCCACTCTCCAGGGCTCATTTACAATAGTGACATCGAGTTTGGAGCGCCAGACCCTGTCAATCAATCCCTATGCCGAACAGAGCGGACAACGGACGGCGGATGGCACATGGTGGATGGCGGATGGCAGAGAGTGGACCAGAGGAAACGGCTTTTTTGCACTTTAGCCAAAAAAACTTAAGTTTTGATGTTTCAAATATTCAAACAAACAAATATCCCTAGTTTTTGATGACATAATCTGTTTTTGGCATATACGTCTGTCAATGCGATATATTGAATGTGTTGACATAATTTTACGAAATATTTATTACTTTTAGATTTATGGCAAGTAACCAACAAAATTGACATTTCAAAAAATCAAAGATACATAAATATCCTGTTTTTCAATGAAATTAGGTTACAATTCAACTTCTTCTGGAATCTGCTGAATCATCTACATGGGATGGGTGCGCAGGAAAAGAACGCATGGAAAGAAACTCTGAACTGCGCGCTCAAATAAATGCAACTGTCTAAGCAGCAGATTCCATTAGTAGTTATTTTATTTCTTTGACTTTTGACTCGGGGCATTTTCACTTTTTGGATAGCATTTTTGCATAGCACCCATGCCCGGAGGCCGGAGAAGCTCTGTCGCCCTGCCCAAAGTGGCGGGCGGCCAAGGCCCGCTTAAGCTTTTACCCTATTTTTCGTCCGTCATTCCGCATATATATCTATATCAGGACAAAAAATCAGTAACCTCTATAGACCCCAGAGCGGCTCTTCGGGTCGCTCCGTTGTCAAAAATCGCAAGAGCACACCAGAGGTCGATATAATTAGGTGCAACCCTGCTGCTAATTTCAGGGTGATATAATTAGGTTGAAAGTTCAACCTAAAATGATATCTATCCTCACAGCCACGGCTTACCATTCTCCGCCCGCAGCTCATTGATTTCATGGACTAAGGACAACCTTTGATTCATTGTGACAATCATCCACAATTATACAATATTTGGAATGTGTTGAATCTGACGAATTATTTCTAACTAATGTATTCGTATTTTTATTTTTACTCCGCGGAGCGGCCCGAAGGGCCGCTCCGCGGTCTATAGAGGTTACTAAACTTTTGTCCTCATATAGGTAGGTAGGTAGGTATCTGGAAATGCTGTCCTCGGGCGAATTCTCATGGGATCTTGACAAACTTTTTTTTTCCTGAAAGGTAATGCTATTTTAGGAAGATCTGGAGGGGTGGAACCGGTTTCCGAGCATTTGAAACATTACTTTTTTGGGTAAAGTAATGGTTGGAAATTTGGGTATGCTGTAAAAGGGTCAATTCTCAACGGATTTTGACAAACTTTTTTTTTGCTGAAAGGTAATAACAATTTAGGAAGATCTGGAGGGGGGCGGAACTGTCCCGGAGCATTTGAAACATTACTTTTTTGGGTAGAAATTTGAAAAATGGGGTATGTTGAAAAATGGCAAATTCTCAACGGATTTGGACAAACTTTTTTTTACTGAAAGGTAATAACATTTTTGGAAGATCTGGAAGGGCTGGAACTGATCCCGGAGCATTTGAAACATTACTTTTTTGGGTAGAGATTTTGAATATAGAAAAATGGGGTATGTTGAGAAATGGCGAATTCTCAACGGATTTGGACAAACTTTTTTTTTGCTTAAAGGTATTAAGTTGTGGAGGAGGGGGGGAGCACCGCGGTCACCCATTGCGCTCTGCGCCATATACTTGTTAATTGATGTATTGGGAGTATTATGTTTTTTACGTCTCTTGATGGGACATGTGTTAGAAAATAAATAAAATAATAATAATAATAAAAAAATAATAGTATCATTAGAGTCGACTTTTTGATATCATTAGAGTCGACTACGAATTTGAAATTCACTTGCAAATTTGACCTAATTATATATTTGCTACGAATTTCAGCTGAAATTCGTATCAGCAGGGTCGCAACGGTGAAGCTGCTAATTTCAGATGCAACTTTCATTCTGGTCAATTTTTCTGTCTGTATGATAGGTTATACAGCATGGACCTAATGCTCAGCTGTGCTCTTTCCTCGAATTGGTGAGGAAAGTTTGGCAGAGAAACTTGGAACTATTTTAGCTTTCATTGTAGAAATAAACGTATGGCAAAAACCATAGGCGGAGCAAAAGCAGGCGACGAGAACGACGAAGAGCTTCATGCTGTAAGCTTTCTGAGTGTAGAAAAGGTTTCACTGATTTGTGCCATGGTTTGGGTCTAACATTTATACTGCTCTCAGTCTCTGCATGTGGCCGCTTTCATAGAGTTCAAAACATATTGCCTCTGCTTCTGTTCCTGGTTGGAGGCCGGCTTTATTGGAAATTTTGAACATGCAATATTCGAAAATGAAAACCATAGGACATTTTCATTAAATTTCATTCACCCAGCTGGCCGATGATATTCAATCTCAGGTTCATTGTGACGTATAAAGCCCGAAAACCCATCCTATAGGCTTTTTCTTTTACAGCCCCCACAATTAGCACAGACAGGGGCCCCTTCAGCACTAATTAACCCTTCTCTTCTGAATGCAGTTTTTGGCATCATATTGTTTAGATAAATTTAGATGAATAACTTTGAAACCCCTTTAAATTTGGTTGACAGATACATATCGAAAGTGAAATTCCTACACTACCGACTGCTCATTCGGCTGAGTAATATTGAGAGAAATGGATCTTACTTGAAAACATGGTGTAGTATCTGGAGTCGGACTTAGCAATAATAGTTTCGATAAACTGGTACAAATATAATTGAACATTGACCAATAAACGTCCTTCCTTTCTGTGGCTCCTTGTCTCACAAGCATGTAAAAAAAGGAAAAAATATAAAAAAAGCACGTTGCACTTTGCTCCAAACAACAAAAACGTTAAGGCATCGAAAGAGCAGGTTTGACCAGTCTCACAAAAAATTCTCATTATATATTTTTCATCAGCCCAATTTCATCAGCCATTGCAATGCAACTAAATCGCAAAAGCCCAACTCCTAAATGCCACTGTAGCAATGTTTTGCTGCAAAGGCCATCAGTCTGCTATGGGTCCACAGTCCACACCCGTCAACGCGGGCCCCCGAAATGACTGTCTCTCTAGGGTATCACGACAGTTCGCACCCGCGATAGTTCGCACCCGACAGTTCGCACCCGACCCTTCGCACCCACGACAGTTCGCACCCAGGCCCTTCGCACCCGACAGTTTGCACCCAACTGTTTGCACCCCACCATTCGGACCCAATTATGTGCTCTATTCTATTTTGAAAAGCTTTCACAAAACTTCATTGATTGTGCACTTCTATGCAATGTTTGTTTCTTTTTTACCCAAGCTTGTTAATTTATTTTCCTTGTTTTTGAGTGGCTCTAGAATTAGTCTGTGTGAGACTTCGAAAGTTCATGAATGATTGAATTACTGACAGCTCATTTCACAAATATTATAGGACAAGTTTTTCAGGATAAAATAGTAATAGGATTCAGGATAAATTTCAGGAATTGAATTAAAAATTAAATGATATAATTTTTCAGGAACAGGATAAAAATATATTTACTGTCACTCTTAAAGGTACAATCTTTCTATTCTTCAGCTGAGAGAATTCCGCATGTCTAACAGAGTCTAACAATGTAATTAAAACAAGTTTTTATGTATCAACAATGCGAAAAATGCTTTGACAAAATTAAGTTCATATCAAATACACTGGGGGCAACTGCTGGGTGCAAACTGTCGGGTGCGAAGGGCTTGGGTGCGAACAGTCGCGGGTGCGAAGGGTCGGGTGCGAACTGTCGGGTGCGAACTATCACGGGTGCGAACTGTCGTAGAACCCTCTCTAGACACACACTCAAGCCAAGCCCATGCGGCCAGATAAGGCGACACTCCTATCCACCTCATCCGCTCTGCCCAGAATTAGCCTCCCTTCGCTGCTGACAAATTCAGCAGACTGTGCTCATGAGCGATTCAGCTCCTTTGCAGGCGGCGCCCTGCCAGTGACAGGGGAGGGGAGGAAAGAATGCAGCGCAAGGCTCGGGCTGCAGCGGAGCGGGTGGAGGCGGAGTTGCGCTTCCGAGGCGTCTTAAGGAACGAGGAGAGCTGGCGATCCCTGAGGCTGGTCGCCAAAGGCCTCTTCCTGCTGCTGGGGCTCTTCTTCCTGGTCAGCCTTCATTGATTGCTGGCCTGGCATTGATTGGGCAATCTCTGCCTGCTCTCATCAAACATCCCCGCAGCAGAAGTGCTTCTGATTTGATTATCGAGCGGCAACATGTTGGAGTGCTAGGGGAGATTGAGAAAAGTCAGCGAAAGGTTTGAGCTGGTTTCGCGCATTGACAGGATGAGCAGATAATTGTCCAACTTTAGCGCGCGCACAATATATTCCATGGAATGAGCTTTCTTCTGTCCATTTACATCTAACTGCCAGTAGAGTCAGTAATTTGCAATTGGTTTATTTTAATGACAGGCAAATCCAGTCAGTCGTTTTCCTTTCAGCCCATGACAGTGGCATGAATGTGCTGCTGTCTGAACAGGGTCTGGCCATCGGCATGTTCTCCCTGGCGGGCTTCTACACGAGCGGTGAACTGGCGGACATGTCCGGCTGGGTCTCCGGGCGCCTGGTGACTGGGCCTGGAGCTCGCCTGGCTCTACTGGGCCTTGTTTTTCTCGCCATCGCCGCCCTCTGTGCCGCCGAGGCCTGCCTCCGGCCCAATCCCTGCACTCACATCGTCGTTGGTCCCCCTAGCTGGCGTCGCATTTCCGTGCCAAATTACTTTGCAAAGAGCAAATTTTGCAAATTTTGCAAATACTCTTTGATTGCTTTTCCTTGCACTAGGATGATATGACGAGGCTCAAGCCTATCAAACACAAATCAAAGTGAAGGGTGTCAAAGAATGTCGACAATTCTTTGACACACTTCACTTTGATTTGTGTTTGATAGGCTTGAGCCTCGCCATTTCATCACAGTGCAAAGAAAAGTAATCAAAGAACACCCCTCTTTGCAAAATACTTCGGTTCGGAAATGTGTGTTTATAGACTTGAGCTAACCTGGCAGACCTCTGCAGCTGGGCACCCTGCTGTTCGCCCTCTGGCTGCTGCTGCTGAGCACCACGCTGGTGTTCACCTACTACCGTCGAGCCATGCCGGACAGCCTGGAGACTAAGAGCGCCGCCATCATCCACTCCTACGGCCTCAACGGGAGCCTGGTGGATTCCCAAGTGGACTTTGTCCAGCAAAAGGTTCCTCATCCCCATTCCTCCTCTTGAATGAGGCTGACGTGTGCCTGCACAGCTGGAGTGCTGCGGGGTGATGTCCTACCGGGACTGGCTGGATGGTCGCCTGCCCTGGGCCCAGAAGCACGTCCACGCTGTCCCCGTCTCCTGCTGCAAGGAGCGCCAGACCTGCCACACCAACCTGGACGACACCATCGTACCCCTCACAGTTCTCGGGGAGCAGGTATGTTGCTCAGAGCAGGAGGATAGGAGAGGATGGCTATTGTTGGCATTCAGGGAACAGCTGAAGTCCACTGAGCATCAGCAATCGTTGAATAGCAGGGTGTGAAAGATGTGAATGGTGCAGGACATCTGGAAGGTGGGCTGCTACACGAGGCTGGCGGAGTTCTTCCAGGACAACCTCTCCTACGTCATCGGCCTGCTCACTGCTTTCCTCGTCCTCCTCGTTGCCTTTTGCCCTCATCCACTTGCCCCCCAGGCCAAAAGCTCTCCAACCTCAGAGCCTGGGCCTGGTGGCGAGCTGTCTGCTGATTTGTCAGCGCCAGCGTCGACGCCGCCGAAGTAGCCAGTACATGCACCTGGCTGAGTCCAACTACGAGCACGCTGTCCTAGACCAGACAGCCCCAGGTTTGTTAGCATTAGCTGGAAAGGCTTATTTGGAAAAATTTATTTCTTAGATAGCAACATTTTTGGGGTTTTTTTGATGCATGGACAAACAAAATGCCAATTTTATATCTTAATGCCAGATTAGATTGGTATTTTAAAAAATCCTTGCATGTTTATGTGCATAATTTGATTGACTGAGTCATAGTCTCGAAGTTTTACATTCAAAATTAATTGCTAGGAGATCAGGGAAGTGCCAAACGCCAACGGACTCAAAGTGATTCTAGTGAAGATTCGCTGTTCGATCAAGTTTAAATAATGCAAACTTCTGTTATGCATATATCTTCATCAGCTTTTGACTAAAATTTTTCAATGTTTTGTCCTAAGAATTTGGACTAGCAAAAGAATCGGACGAAAAACAATCACATGAACTCTAAGAACTGAAGTTTAACGACGCTTGAGATCTACAGTTGCAAGGACTTTTCAAGTACATCTGAATCGTAAAACCCTCAATAAGATAGTCTGACTGACTAACTGAAGAAATGGTAGGAGGTATGCATGAAATATGATGGCATAGGCTAATAGGTGGAAAGTATGAGATGAGATTTAGGCAAGCTCCGGGTCCACAATCTTCTCGGGGAGAGCAATGGGCGGCAGACCGGGGAACACCAGGCCAGCCATGTTGCGCAGGTGCTTGTAGAACTGCAACATTCTCCTCTCCCAAATGCTCTGACTCCGTTTGCTGAGTCCTTAGAGTGCTCTGAGCTAAAGTGTTGAGTGCTGTTTAGTTGTAAGTGGGCTGTGTGTGGCCTATAAAGTCCTCCTCCTGATCACAGGTAGGCGAAAG
>JASANA010011537.1:0-28869 GCA_030248095.1 Ptycholaimellus sp. GST1_10
TTCCCCGCGTGCCCTGTCCACCGCCCCGGCGGCAGCCCCGGTGTCGGGCGGCATCTGGCCAGCTCCCGTTGCTGGTTCTGGAACTGGACGGGCAGCGTCAGGTCCATGGGCTGGATGGGCGATGGCATCTGCCCGGGGCCGGGCGAGGCCGCGAAACTCACGCGGGAGCACTGCCCCACTCGTCTGCTCTGCCCCTCCCAGGGATCACCTGCATAGCTCTGACTATCAGTGGTGGAGGGGGCCGGACTTCCCCGTTCGCTGAAGCGCGCCCAGCTCTCCCGTCTCTCAATGGGGGAGGGCGCCGGGTGGAACTCTGTGCCATAGCCCGTCCCGTGGCCCACGGAGCTTGTCCCGCGACTGTCCCCCGCGCCCTTGCACCTCGTCGACTGGCTGGCCGCGGCGGAGCTGTGGGCGCCGCTGCTGAGCCCCCGGTCTCGGGGGGTGATGGGCCGGAAGGCGCTGGCGGAGCCGTTCTTGTCGATGCCGGTGAGGGGTGTGAAGCGGGGTCCTAGGTCCTGGAGCAGGACGTCCGGGCCGCAGTAGCGGTAGGGGCCGCGGAAGGCGGAGAAGGTGGTGATGGGGATCCCCGCCGTTAGGGCCTGGGTGTAGAGGGCGGAGGGGATGAGGCCTGGGAGGTCGAAGACGAAACGGTGGCCAAGGTAAACCAAGTCGTCCGTCGGCTGCTCTGTGGCAGATCCAGCCCAGGACCGGACTCCCAGATTCTCGGGGTGGGCGGAACCCGGCGGTCCGTAGAGGGAGTTGAGGCCGTTGCAGCAGTACCTGCGGGCGGAGCTGCCCCCGATGCAGCGGATGCAGTGGTTGTCATGGAACTCGTCGGTGGGCTGGCACTCGTCGCAGCACTTGTCGACGCCGTCCTCTGCCTTTGTGAGGAACAGGAGCGCGCAGGCCGCCGGATCCTTGGGCGGGCGAGTAACCCGGAGAAGAAGATGAGGGACCACGAAAAGAGAGTGGGGCTAAAGCCCTTGCCACAGGCCGACTCGGCGTTCACATGAAGTTCGGCCTCGTTGCGGGCCAGACGTCCACGGTGGTCCGACTACCGTAAGGAGAGAGGAGGAGAGCTGGGGGCGGGTTGCCGCAGCTTGGCCGTCGACTCTCGACGCCCGACAGTTTCCTAGAAGTTGTGAAAGAGGCGGCAGCAACTCGCAAGCGCCGCCAGAAAGAATACGACGCAACCGAAGCAGGCCTCGAAGAGGCTGGAGAAGCTCGGGAAGCCGGGCGCCACTCGCTCGGCCTCCTTCAGGTTCAGACAGGCTGGGCGTGGCGGTGGACACAGCGACACTGTGCGGTGGACAGCCCCCGTAGCAAGGAAACGGCAGAGGCTTGAGAACTTGTGGGCTTGGATAAGGCCTAGGAGGCCAGAGGACGCTGGAGCGGGGAAGGTGGGGGGCTTCAGCGAAGAGCCATCTCTGGGAAGCGCCTGTCGTGGCACGCTGTTGACCCCGGAGAGGAAAGCCTCAGCTGCCCCAACATCCTTAGCTCCAGGTCCGGGTGGAGAAGTGGAGAGCAGGTCAGCGGGGGGAAGCATAGACTCTGGAGGAGGGAGCGCCTGTCGTGGCACGCTGTTGACCCGGCCCCAGGAGACTATCCCCACGCTGTCTGCTTGTGCCTCCGCGACTTCTCCACCTGCAACACTGATGGAGGAGAGGACCAGCTGCTCCGGTGTAGAGGCAGGCGAGGGAAGCGCCTGTCGTGGCATGCTGTTGATCCCTGCCGTAGAGCCACCCGGAGCTACTGCAGCCTCTCCCGCTGCCAGTGCTGCCTTGCTGGGGAGTGAGAGAGGGCAGGGGCTCAGGCTGCCGACCGTAGAGAGGAAGGGCTGGGAAGCCCCATGGCTGGTCCCCAGGCCAGGGGCCCTTGCTGCCACCGCTTCCCACTGCCCCAACGCTGCCGCAGTGAGGGGGGAGACCAGCTGCTCTGGTGTAGAGGCGGGGAGGAGAAGCGCCTGTTGTGGCACGCTGTTGATCCCCTCCGAAGAGCCACCCAGAGCTACTGCAGTGCCACCCACTCCCAGTCAGGCCAGAGGCTGGGGTCCTGGGCAAAGAACTCTGGACCCGTCCAGAAGAACCACCCCTCCACCATCTGCTCCAGCGTTCGTGTCTTGGTGCCCAGTCGGCTGGATTGGAGGCCGGATTGGATCCACCGGTAGTGGCTCATTTGGACTGTGTCTCGTGCACCGCTTGCGCGCCCTCTCTCATCAGCCCAGAATTGCTCGCCCCGCCCATAGCCAGGCTAGCACAACTTGGCTGTCGATGAAGTGGACGATCTGCTTGACGGGGCCCATGGTCTTGTTGACAAACTTGGCCACCAGCACTGCATACTCTGCTGCCCAGAGCTCACTCCTTGGGGTGTTGATGATGATGCCCCGCTTGTAGACCAGGACCAGGCATGTCCTGGCCAGGAGCAGGTTGCAGGTGGGGGGCTTGGAGAGGTAGATGGCATAGCCATACGCCAGGTCAGATACATCCGAGGTCACCAGCAGGCTTGCCGACGCTGCTGGCCCGTCCACATAGTGGGGGAAGTAGAGCTTTCCCGCCACCTCCAGGTCCCCACGCAGGGCTCTCCCAGCCCGCGACAACCTCCACTGGAACTAGACTGTCCCATTCCTTGCAGGTCTGGTGGGTCTGCTGCATGAGTAGGCATCCTTGGAGAGCAAGGGGAGTGAAGAAGCCGGTTGGGTCATACAGCCATACGCTGCTGGCCAGCTGTGGCACTGTCGGAGCCTCTCCCGTTCATGTCCATGAAGTCCACCACAGGCGCCCCTGATCTTGTCCGTCTCCAGCCGCCAGACCATGCCAAGGTTCTTGAATTCCCGCTCCTCCGTGCAGGCATCTGCCGGAAGCGCCGCCACCACCGATGGAGCATTGGATCCGAACTGCCGGAGGTCAAAGTCCCCATCCGGAAGAGGTGCCGCAGCCGCACTGCGAGCCATCCGCCATCCTCCTCCTGGTCGCAAGCCCAGATCAGGTTGTCGGCGTAGGTGGCCACTGGCACTGCTCCAATCTCCTCTGCCATCAGCCCAAAGTCCCGGTTGGCCTTGAGTGGCCGCGCACAGCAGGCATAGGCAGGCTTGGAGGATCCAGGGGCTAGCATTGCACCCCGTGATCAGCCATTGGTACTTCGAACCTGGAAGTTCTCCTTGTCCAGGGGCCCGCCCGACAGGTCCCGCTGCAGAACGATGCGCAGAGTGTCCTGGTGCTCTGGCCAACGCGCAGGCTGTAGAAGGCCTGGACATCCCCGCCAACACCACCGCCCTTGCCAAAGACGGAGCTGAACCGCCATCAGGCTGGAGAGTAGACTGGGGCCCTGCTCAATCAGGTCATTGAGACAGCGAGGTGGCTGACTGCAGCGACTGGCCGTGTCCACTACTGGGCAGCACTTGGGTCCTGGGCCTTGAAGTGAGGAAGGTGATGCAGGAGGCGGCCTGGCCCCAGCTGGCCCATCACCGGCATGATCGGATCCCTCCGCCGCCTGGGCCCAAAACTCCGCGTAGCAAGGTCTCATGCTGCTGAGCAGAGAAGCGCTGATGCTGGCTCCGCACCCACTGGAAGGCCTGTGTGAAGTTGGAAGCTAGCGAGGGAGCTGCCTCCCTGAAGGCAGGGGAACGCAAGAAATGCCCTGCCCTCATCGCAGTAGATGTGCTGCTGGAGCTGGGTGGTCAGGACATCCTCCATGGACTCCCAGCTGTCTGCCCTGTCGCCAAAGCCCAGCACATCCAGCCCCACGATGCTCTCCACCAGATCCGCCACTGACACCGGTGCTGTGAAGCAGGTTTGAAGGGAGCCTTGGGAAAAGCGCCGGGAGCTGTCTGTGATGATGCACTCGCTGGGATCCAAGCAGCCCTTCAGCATCGTCCCAAACGCCATCTCGTAGGTGCTGAGACCCGCCGTGATTGCCCTCCCCATGCTGGGCAGAGGACTTCATGAACGTTGAGACCAAGGATGAGAGAGACTATCCTGGACTCCACTCATGGAGTAGGTGCATTGGCGAGGCCAAGTGGGCAGTCCCCGATGGCTGCCCTGATTCTTGTGCTGAGTTTGTAGCCGCCCATCTCCAGGTCTGGACAGAGCACGGCCACCTGGTAGGCCTTCAGCTGCAGGTGGGACCCGTGCCTGCCCCAGCACGTCCACTGCACACTGGGCTCATCACCAGCTGCTTCTTTCTCCTTTGCCCCTGCATAGGAGATGGTGATCTTCTCAGGGGGCAGGGGCTTGAGGCCCAGAGTGGAAGCCATATCCTCCTGGATCCAGCTGAATGACGCCCCGCCATCCAGGCGAGCAAAGTTAGAACTGCAGAGACACCCGCCGCGGGTGCCTAAACTGGCCATGAAAGTAGCAAGGATGGAGATTTGTGAGCCTGGTGTGGCGACGGTGTTCAGGGAGGTGCCCGTCGATGGAGGTGAGGGTGCAGGTTAGGCTTCCCAAGCCCCCAGCTGCTCCTGCCGCCCTCCCCCTGGCTTGTCCCAGTGCAAGGCTGTGTAGTGCTTGCCGTACACCCTTTCACCCTGCATCCTCCATGTGCCTCCTTGCACGCCCTTGCCCCTCCCGGATGAGTGCCCAGGGAAAGGTAACAGAGGCCCCTAGAGGTGGCGTTGTCCTTGCGAGCGGTGGGGGAGGTGAAGGCCGTGCAGTGCTGGGCCCAGTGATCGCTGTCACAGAAGGCGCAGCAACGCTTCCCCACCCCCACTCTTGGACTGGCTGGAACTAGGTGGAGGCATGTCCCACTGGCCGCCCTTTGCTCCGCCCCTCTTCCCTCCCCCCTGTCCTGAGAAGAAAAAGGAGGTTGGGTGGGGTGAGAGGTTGGAGCCCAAGTTGGTGTTGAGGCCACGTAGAAGCTTGAGCTCGGCGGCGAGGAAGGTGAGCAGTCCCTGGAGGCCAGGCACTGCTGCCTGGCCCACGCACAGGCGCTGCTCCTGGATGGACTTGATGAGGGCGGAGGGCAGCTTGCAGAAGAGCCCATACGTGTGTGTGTCCAAGGCCTCCTCCTCCATGCCCTGAGGAGGTCCAAGCGGTGAAGATCAACCATAGATTGTCTGCAAAGGTCTCCAGACCCTCCAGGTCCCCTGCATCAACTGGACTCAGCATCACCAGCTGTTTGAGAGGTCAGCCTTGATGAGGTCGGCGCGATTGTATTTCTCATCAAGGACGGCAAGGGCATCCTTGAAGGCTGCAGGAGTGTGGCGGTCGAGAGGCTGAATCTTGGCCGAGGCCTTGCCGTCAAGGTTGTGCATGAGGTAGGCGAAGCGGTCCGCGCTGCCCAGCTCGTTTTTTGCCTCCAGCCGGTTCCTGACCCAGCTCCAGAACTGCCCGTACGCTGCTGGCTCTGACCCATCGAACACTGGAGTCTCCATCTTCAAGTTAGGCAAAGTGGTAGGTGTAGCCCCCAGGCATGGCTGTGACGCAAAGGGAGCTGTGGTGGATGCAGTGGGAGCTGGCCGCTCGCTGCTCCAGCAGGTGTCGTAGATGCTTTTCCCGGGCCGCCGCAGCCTCAGCAGCCTTCTGAGCCTGATCCGCCTGTGCCTGCATCTGAAGCTGCGATCTGGAACAGCTGAGCTAGATCCTGAGTGGGAGCAGGAGCGGTGAGGCGCTGAGGAGTGGCAGGGGCCTTGAGGGCCTCCATGGCGCCCACAGTGGCCCCAGGCAGCATGAAGGTGAACTTCTGCTGCTGGCCCTGGTGCTCCAGCTCCACCACCTCCGCATCCAGCATCTGGTCATACATGGACCACGGCAGCACCTCTCCTGTACTTGCCTGATCACACTCAGGGCAACAGACAGAGAAGTCCCAAGGCTTTGTGCCCTGCGCAACTTGTCAGTTGAGTTGGGTCCAACCCGTCATGCCAAGCGGAGCCCTGGGGGGTGAAGAAAGCGTCGAGGCTGAAGAGGCAGTTGATGCCCCTCCTCGCAGTGGCCACAGACGATCTTCTGCTTGCTGTGCTTCCCATCTCCCATCCGCGTACCCGGGCATGTTGGGGCACAGCCCCGCTTGGAGGTGGGTGGCAAAACAGGAGGTTTAGCAGCCATACTGGGAGACTTGCGTCAGCCCAGAAGAAGAGAAAGAGAGAGGGGGTAGAGTTGCCGACGATGCAGTCAAAGCTGAGGAAGTCGCCAATGACGTCCCAGCAGCTGTACAACTCCTTCCCCACTCTCACCAGGTCCAAAAAGCAGGCTCCATGATGTTTTCGCTGATTCGTTTATTCAACTGGGATTGGAACTTGGCTCAGCAGATCAAACGCAATGTCACCTTGAAACATAAGGAACAAACACGCATATTGAATTCAGGGCTCCACCCTGGCAGAGGATCGGTCACACTGCCTTCTCCATTGGTTTCCATTGCATTCCCTGCCAGCCCTGGGCCTCAGTATTCCCCCACTGGCATACGTGCACCCGGGACACTCCCTGGCAGAGGATCGGTCACACCGCCTTCTCCATTGGTTTCCATTGCATTCCCTGCCAGCCCTGGGCCTCAGTCCTCCCCCACTGGCACACGTGCACCCGGGACACTCCCTGGCAGAGGATCGGTCACACCGCCTTCTCCATTGGTTTCCATTGCATTCCCTGCCAGCCCTGGGCCTCAGTCCTCCCCCACTGCACACGTGCACCTGGGACACTCCCTGGCAGAGGATCGGTCACACCGCCTTCTCCATTGGTTTTCCATCTGCATTCCCCTGCCAGCCCTGGGCCTCAGTCCTCCCCCACTGGCACACGTGCACCCGGGACACTCCTGGGCAGAGGATCGGTCACACCGCCTTCTCCATTGGTTTCCATTGCATTCCCTGCCAGCCCTGGGCCTCAGTCCTCCCCCACTGGCACACGTGCACCCGGGACACTCCCTGGCAGAGGATCGGTCACACTGCCTTCTCCATCGGTTTCCATTGCATTCCCTGCCAGCCCTGGGCCTCAGTCCTCCCCCACTGGCACACGTGCACCCGGGACACTCCCTGCAGAGGATTGTCACACCGCCTCTCCCCATTGGTTTCCATTGCATTCCCTGCCAGCCCCAGGCCTCAGTCCTCCCCCACTGGCACACGTGCACCCTGGAAACTCCCTGGCCGAGGATCGGTCACACCGCCTTCTCCATTGGTTTCCATTGCATTCCCTGCCAGCCCTGGGCCTAGTCTCCCCCACTGGCACACGTGCACCCGGGACACTCCCTGGCAGAGGATCGGTTCACACCGCCTTCTCCATTGGTTTCTATTGCATTCCCTGCCAGCCCTAGGCCTCAGTCCTCCCCCACTGGCACACGTGCACCCAGGAAACTCCCTGGCAGAGGATCGGTCACACCGCCTTCTCATTGGTTTCCATTGCATTCCCTGCCAGCCCTAGGCCTCAGTCCTCCCCCACTGGCACACGTGCACCCAGGAAACTCCCTGGCAGAGGATCGGTCACACCGCCTTCTCCATTGGTTTCATTGCATTCCCTGCCAGCCCTGGGCCTCAGTCCTCCCCCACTGGCACACGTGCACCCGGGACACTCCCTGGCAGAGGATCGGTCACACCGCCTTCTCCATTGGTTTCCATTGCGATCCCGCCAGCCCTAGGCCTCAGTCCTCCCCCACTGCACACGTGCACCCAGGAAACTCCCTGGCAGAGGATCGGTCACACCGCCTTCTCCATTGGTTTCCATTTGCATCCTGGCCACCCTGGCCTCAGTCCTCCCCCCTGGCAGGGCACGCCATTCTTCTGTCAAATGACCCGTAGATTGATTTTATTTTCACAAGTTTTTATAAAAGCGCATTCTCTTTTTTTAGCGCGGTCGAAGAGGAAAACTAACCGTAGTATTTTTGCCTTGTGTTTCTATTAGTAGATTGGCCTGATGCTTACAAGCTGGCTGCTCAGCGTCCATGCAGAGCCCGTCACAGCGAAGACATTCTCCTGCATCAAGTATCCCCCATGTCCCCAGGCAACGCCCCTGTCTGAGAACAAGCCCAGTTGGAAAGAAGAAGGCAACGTGCCTACCCTGAGAGCTGGTGGTTGTCGCTGAATTGGAAGAAGATGGGCTAGCAGGTCCAGCTGGAAGAAAATAAGTAAATATTATGAAATGCGAAGGATCGGTGGGAATGACTGGAGCAAGGCTGAAAGCAGTAGTCCCAGCTGATGTTGGGATCCGTAGTGTAGCACCAGGGCGCTGGACTCAGGCCGCAGCCGCCTGACGAGTCCGGATTGGCGCAACGGTTGCCTCACAAACGTCTTCCAGATACGAGTTTTTTATGTTCAATTTTTCGAAAATGGGGCATTTCTGCTGCAAATATTGACAACAAAGGCTCAGATAGAAGATAGATAGAAGATAGAAGTTATACTTTTAAAAGCGGTCTTTTTTTGAAAATGGAGAAGGCGGTGTGACCGATCCTCTGCCAGGGAGTGTCCCGGGTGCATGTGTGCCAGTGGGGGAGGACTGAGGCCCAGGGCTGGCAGGGAATGCAATGGAAACCAATGGAGAAGGCGGTGTGACCGATCCTCTGCCAGGGAGTTTCCTGGGTGCACGTGTGCCAGTGGGGGAGGACTGAGGCCTAGGGCTGGCAGGGAATGCAATGGAAACCAATGGAGAAGGCGGTGTGACCGATCCTCTGCCAGGGAGTGTCCCGGGTGCACGTGTGCCAGTGGGGGAGGACTGAGGCCCAGGGCTGGCAGGGAATGCAATGGAAACCAATGGAGAAGGCGGTGTGACCGATCCTCTGCCAGGGAGTTTCCTGGGTGCACGTGTGCCAGTGGGGGAGGACTGAGGCCTAGGGCTGGCAGGGAATGCAATGGAAACCAATGGAGAAGGCGGTGTGACCGATCCTCTGCCAGGGAGTTTCCTGGGTGCACGTGTGCCAGTGGGGGAGGACTGAGGCCTAGGGCTGGCAGGGAATGCAATGGAAACCAATGGAGAAGGCGGTGTGACCGATCCTCTGCCAGGGAGTGTCCCGGGTGCACGTGTGCCAGTGGGGGAGGACTGAGGCCCAGGGCTGGCAGGGAATGCAATGGAAACCAATGGAGAAGGCGGTGTGACCGATCCTCTGCCAGGGAGTTTCCTGGGTGCACGTGTGCCAGTGGGGGAGGACTGAGGCCTAGGGCTGGCAGGGAATGCAATGGAAACCAATGGAGAAGGCGGTGTGACCGATCCTCTGCCAGGGAGTGTCCCGGGTGCACGTGTGCCAGTGGGGGAGGACTGAGGCCCAGGGCTGGCAGGGAATGCAATGGAAACCAATGGAGAAGGCGGTGTGACCGATCCTCTGCCAGGGAGTTTCCTGGGTGCACGTGTGCCAGTGGGGGAGGACTGAGGCCTAGGGCTGGCAGGGAATGCAATGGAAACCAATGGAGAAGGCGGTGTGACCGATCCTCTGCCAGGGAGTGTCCCGGGTGCACGTGTGCCAGTGGGGGAGGACTGAGGCCCAGGGCTGGCAGGGAATGCAATGGAAACCAATGGAGAAGGCGGTGTGACCGATCCTCTGCCAGGGAGTTTCCTGGGTGCACGTGTGCCAGTGGGGGAGGACTGAGGCCCAGGGCTGGCAGGGAATGCAATGGAAACCAATGGAGAAGGCGGTGTGACCGATCCTCTGCCAGGGAGTTTCCTGGGTGCACGTGTGCCAGTGGGGGAGGACTGAGGCCTAGGGCTGGCAGGGAATGCAATGGAAACCAATGGAGAAGGCGGTGTGACCGATCCTCTGCCAGGGAGTGTCCCGGGTGCACGTGTGCCAGTGGGGGAGGACTGAGGCCCAGGGCTGGCAGGGAATGCAATGGAAACCAATGGAGAAGGCGGTGTGACCGATCCTCTGCCAGGGAGTTTCCTGGGTGCACGTGTGCCAGTGGGGGAGGACTGAGGCCTAGGGCTGGCAGGGAATGCAATGGAAACCAATGGAGAAGGCGGTGTGACCGATCCTCTGCCAGGGAGTTTCCTGGGTGCACGTGTGCCAGTGGGGGAGGACTGAGGCCTAGGGCTGGCAGGGAATGCAATGGAAACCAATGGAGAAGGCGGTGTGACCGATCCTCTGCCAGGGAGTGTCCCGGGTGCACGTGTGCCAGTGGGGGAGGACTGAGGCCCAGGGCTGGCAGGGAATGCAATGGAAACCAATGGAGAAGGCGGTGTGACCGATCCTCTGCCAGGGAGTTTCCGGGGTGCACGTGTGCCAGTGGGGGAGGACTGAGGCCGAGGGCTGGCAGGGAATGCAATGGAAACCAATGGAGAAGGCGGTGTGACCGATCCTCTGCCAGGGAGTGTCCCGGGTGCACGTGTGCCAGTGGGGGAGGACTGAGGCCCAGGGCTGGCAGGGAATGCAATGGAAACCAATGGAGAAGGCAGTGTGACCGATCCTCTGCCAGGGAGTGTCCCGGGTGCACGTGTGCCAGTGGGGGAGGACTGAGGCCCAGGGCTGGCAGGGAATGCAATGGAAACCAATGGAGAAGGCGGTGTGACCGATCCTCTGCCAGGGAGTGTCCCGGGTGCACGTGTGCCAGTGGGGGAGGACTGAGGCCCAGGGCTGGCAGGGAATGCAATGGAAACCAATGGAGAAGGCGGTGTGACCGATCCTCTGCCAGGGAGTGTCCCAGGTGCACGTGTGCCAGTGGGGGAGGACTGAGGCCCAGGGCTGGCAGGGAATGCAATGGAAACCAATGGAGAAGGCGGTGTGACCGATCCTCTGCCAGGGAGTGTCCCGGGTGCACGTGTGCCAGTGGGGGAGGACTGAGGCCCAGGGCTGGCAGGGAATGCAATGGAAACCAATGGAGAAGGCGGTGTGACCGATCCTCTGCCAGGGAGTGTCCCGGGTGCACGTATGCCAGTGGGGGAATACTGAGGCCCAGGGCTGGCAGGGAATGCAATGGAAACCAATGGAGAAGGCAGTGTGACCGATCCTCTGCCAGGGTGGAGCCCTGAATTCAATATGCGTGTTTGTTCCTTATGTTTCAAGGTGACATTGCGTTTGATCTGCTGAGCCAAGTTCCAATCCCAGTTGAATAAACGAATCAGCGAAAACATCATGGAGCCTGCTTTTTGGACCTGGTGAGAGTGGGGAGGAGTTGTACAGCTGCTGGGACGTCATTGGCGACTTCCTCAGCTTTGACTGCATCGTCGGCAACTCTACCCCCTCTCTCTTTCTCTTCTTCTGGGCTGACGCAAGTCTCCCAGTATGGCTGCTAAACCTCCTGTTTTGCCACCCACCTCCAAGCGGGGCTGTGCCCCAACATGCCCGGGTACGCGGATGGGGGATGGGAAGCACAGCAAGCAGAAGATCGTCTGTGGCCACTGCGAGGGCATCTACTGCCTCTTCAGCCTCGACGCTTTCTTCACCCCCCAGGGCTCCGCTGGCATGACGGGTTGGACCCTCCTCAATGACAAGTCTGCGCAGGGCACCAAGCCTTGGGACTTCTCTGTCTGTTGCCCTGACTGTGATCAGGCAAGTACAGGAGAGGCGCTGCCGTGGTCCATGTACGACCAGATGCTGGACGCAGAGGTGGTGGAGCTGGAGAAGCAGGGCGTGTGACACAAGTTCACCTTCACCCCGCCCGGGGCCACTGCGGGCGCCATGGAGGCCCTCAAGGCCCCTGCCACTCCTCAGCGCCTCACCGCTCCTGCTCCCACTCAGGATCTAGCTCAGCTGTTCCAGATGATGCAGCTTCAGATGCAGGCACAGGCGGATCAGGCTCAGAAGGCTGCTGAGGCTGCGGCGGCCCGGGAAAAGCACCTACTACACCTGCTGGAGCAGCGGACGGCCGCTACTCCCACTGCATCCACCACAGCTCCCTTTGCGTCACAGCCATGCCTGGGGGCTACACCTACCACTTTGCCTAAGCTAAAGATGGAGTTTCCAGTGTTCGATGGGTCAGAGCCAGCAGCGTACGGGCAGTTCTGGAGCTGGGTCAGGAACCGGCTGGAGGCAAAAAACGAGCTGGGCAGCGCGGACCGCTTCGCCTACCTCATGCACAACCTTGACGGCAAGGCCTTGGCCAAGATTCAGCCTCTCGACCGCCACACTCCTGCAGCCTTCAAGGATGCCCTTGCCGTCCTTGATGAGAACTACAATCGCGCCGACCTCATCAAGGCTGACCTCTTCAAACAGCTGGTGATGCTGAGTCCAGTTGATGCAGGGGACCTGGAGGGTCTGGAGACCTTTGCAGACAATCTATGGTTGATCTCCGCTTGCCTCACCTCCCTCGGCATGGAGGAGGAGGCCTTGGACACACACACGTATGGGCTCTTCTGCAAGCTGCCCTCCGCCCTCATCAAGTCCATCCAGGAGCAGCGCCTGTGCGTGGGCCAGGCAGCAGTGCCTGGCCTCCAGGGACTGCTCACCTTCCTCGCCGCCGAGCTCAAGCTTCTACGTGGCCTCAACACCAACTTGGGCTCCAACCTCTCACCTCACTCAACCTCCTTTTTCTTCTCAGGACAGGGGGGAGGGAAGAGGGGCGGAGCAAAGGGCGGCCAGTGGGACATGCCTCCACCTAGTTCCAGCCAGTCCAAGAGTGGGGGTGGGAAGCGTTGCTGCGCCTTCTGTGACAGCGATCACTGGGCCCAGCACTGCACGGCCTTCACCTCCCCCACCGCTCGCAAGGACAACGCCACCTCTAGGGGCCTCTGTTACCTTTGCCTGGGCACTCATCCGGGAGGGGCAAGGGCGTGCAAGGAGGCACATGGAGGATGCAGGGTGAAGGGGTGTACGGCAAAGCACCACACAGCCTTGCACTGGGACAAGCCAGGGGGAGGGCGGCAGGAGCAGTTGGGGGGCTTGGGAAGCCTCAACTGCACCCTCACCTCCTTCGACGGCACCTCCCTGAACACCGTCGCCACACCAGGCTCACAAATCTCCATCCTTGCTACTTTCATGGCCAGTTTAGGGCACCCGCGGCGGGTGTCTCTGGAGTCCGGCTTTGCTCTGCTGGATGGCGGGGCGTCATTCAGCTGGATCCAGGAGGATATGGCCTCCACTCTGGGCCTCAAGCCCCTGCCCCCTGAGAAGATCACCATCTCCTATGCAGGGGCAAAGGAGAAGAAGCAGCTGGTGATGAGCCCAGTGTGAGTGGACGTGCTGGGGCAGGACGGGTCCCACCTGCAGCTGAAGGCCTACCAGGTGGCCGTGCTCTGTCCAGACCTGGAGATGGGCGGCTACAAACTCAGCACAAGAATCAGGGCAGCCATCGGGGACTGCCCACTTGGCCTCGCCAATGCACCTACTCCATGAGTGGAGTCCAGGATAGTCTCTCTCATCCTTGGTCTCAACGTTCATGAGAAAGTCCTCTGCCCAGCATGGGGGAGGGCAATCACGGCGGGTCTCAGCACCTACGAGATGGCGTTTGGGACGATGCTGAAGGGCTGCTTGGATCCCAGCGAGTGCATCATCACAGACAGCTCCCGGCGCTTTTCCCAAGGCTCCCTTCAAACCTGCTTCACAGCACCGGTGTCAGTGGCGGATCTGGTGGAGAGCATCGTGGGGCTGGATGTGCTGGGCTTTGGCGACAGGGCAGACAGCTGGGAGTCCATGGAGGATGTCCTGACCACCCAGCTCCAGCAGCACATCTACTGCGATGCAGGCAGGGCATTCTTCGTTCCCCTGCCCTTCAAGGAGGCAGCTCCCTCGCTAGCTTCCAACTTCACACAGGCCTTCCAGTGGGTGCGGAGCCAGCATCAGCGCTTCTCTGCTCAGCAGCACGAGACCTACTACGCGGAGTTTTGGGCCCAGGCGGCGGAGGGATTCATCATGCCGGTGATGGGCCAGCTGGGGCCAGGCCGCCTCCTGCATCACCTTCCTCACTTCAAGGCCCCAGGACCCAAGTGCTGCCCAGTAGTGGACACGGCCAGTCGCTGCAGTCAGCCACCTCGCTGTCTCAATGACCTGATTGAGCAGGGCCCCAGTCTACTCTCCAGCCTGATGGCGGTTCAGCTCCGTCTTTGGCAAGGGCGGTGGGCGTTGGCGGCGGATGTTCGGAAGGCCTTCTACAGCCTGCGCGTTTGGCCAGAGCACCAGGACACTCTGCGCATCGTTCTGCAGCGGGACCTGTCGGGCGGGCCCCTGGACAAGGAGAACTTCCAGGTTTGGAAGTACCAATGGCTGATCATGGGGTGCAATGCTAGCCCCTGGATCCTCCAAGCCTGCCTATGCCTGCTGTGCACAGACGCACTCAAGGCCAACCGGGACTTTGGGCTGATGGCAGAGGAGATTGGAGCAGTGCCAGTGGCCACCTACGCCGACAACCTGATCTGGGCTTTCGACCAGGAGGAGGATGGCGGATGGCTCGCAGTCGGGCTGCGGGCACTCTTTGCGGATGGGGACTTTAACCTCCGGCAGTTCGGATCCAATGCTCCATCGGTGGTGGCGGCGCTTCCGGCAGATGCCTGCACGGAGGAGCGGGAATTCAAGAACCTTGGCATGGTCTGGCGGCTGGAGACGGACAAGATCAGGGCGCCTGTGGTGGACTTCATGGACGTGAACGGGGAGAGGCTGACAGTGCGACAGCTGGCCAGCAGCGTAGCACGGCTGTATGACCCAACCAGCTTCTTCACCCCCCTGGCGCTCCAAGGACACCTGCTTATGCAACAGACCCACCAGACCTGCAAGGAATGGGACAGTCTAGTTCCAGAGGAGGTCATCGCGGGCTGGGAGAGCCTACCCGGGGACCTGGAGGCGGCGGGGAAGCTCTACTTCCCCCACTACGTGGATGGGCCAGCAGCATCGGCAAGCCTGCTGGTGACCTTGGATGCGTCGGACCTGGTGTACGGCTATGCCATCTACCTCTCCAAGCCCCCTGCCTGCAACCTGCTCCTGGCCAGGACATGCCTGGTCCCAGTCTACAAGCGGGGCATCATCATCAGCACCCCGAGGAGCGAGCTCTGGGTGGCAGAGTACGCAGCATGGGCAGCCAAGTTTGTCAACAAGACCATGGGCCCCTTCAAGCAGATCATCCACTTCATCGACAGCCAAGTCGTGCTATCCTGGCTGTGGGCGGGGCGAGCAATTTGGGCCTACGAGACAAGGCGAGTGCAAGCGGTGCACGAGAACAGTCCAACTATGGACTACCGGTGGATCCAATCGGCCTTCAATCCAGCCGACTGGGCAATGAAGACACGAACGCTGGAGCAGATGTTGGAGGGGCAGTTCTTCTGGACGGGTCCAGAGTTCTTTGCCCAGGATCCCAGCCTCTGGCCTGACTGGGAGTGGGTGGAGCTGCAGTAGCTCTGGGTGGCTCTTCGGAGGGGATCAACAGCATGCCACGACAGGTGCTTCCCCTCCCCACCTCTACACCAGAGCAGCTGGTCTCCCCCCTCACTGCGGCAGTGTCGGGGCAGTGGGAAGCAGCGGCAGCAAGGGCCCCTGGCCTGGGGACCAGCCACGGGGCTTCCCAGCCCTTCCTCTCTACGGTCGGCAGCCTGAGCCCCTGCCCTCTCTCACTCCCCGGCAAGGCAGCACTGGCGGCGGGAGAGGCTGCAGTAGCTCCGGGTGGCTCTACAGCAGGGATCAACAGCATGCCACGACAGGCACTTCCCTCACCTGCCTCTACACTGGGGCAGCTGGTCCTCTCCTCCATCAGTGCTGCAGGTGGAGAAGTCGTGGAGGCACAAGCAGACAGCGCGGGGATAGTCTCCTGGGGCCGGGTCAACAGCGTGCCACGACAGGCGCTCCCTCTTCCAGAGTCTATGCTTCCCCCCGCTGACCTGCTCTCCACTTCTCCACCCAGACCTGGAGCTAAGGATGTCAGGGCAGCTGAGGCTTTCCTCTCCAGGATCAACAGTGTGCCATGACAGGCGCTTCCGGGAGACGGCTCTTTGCTGAAGCCCCCCGCCTTCCCCGCTCCAGCGTCCTCTGGTCTCCTAGGCCTCATCCAAGCCCACAAGTTCTCAAGCCTCCGCCGTCTCCTTGCTATGGGGGCTGTCCACCGCACAGTGTCGCTGTGTCCACCGCCACGCCCAGCCTGTCTGAACCTGAAGGAGGCCGAGCGAGTGGCGCCCGGCTTCCCGAGCTTCTCCAGCCTCTTCGAGGCCTGCTTCGGTTGCATCATCTTCTGTCTGGCGGCGCTTTCGAGTTGCTGCCGCCTCTTTCACAACTTCTAGGAGACTGTCGAGCATGGGGAGTCCACGGCGGAGCTGCAGCAACCCGCCCCCAGCTCTCCTCCTCTCTCCTTTCGACATCAGACCACCCTGGACGTCTAGCCACAACAAGGCCAGACTTCATGTGAACGCCGAGTGGGCCTCTGGCAGGAGCTAAGCCCGCTCTCTTTTGGTGGTCCCTCATCTTCTTCTTTCCTCTCCTCGCCCCCCAAGGATTGCAGCATGGCGTCCCTGTACCTGGCGAAGGCAGAGGACGGCATCGACAAGTGCTGCGACGAGTGCCAGCCCCACGACGGGGTCCACGACAACCACCGCGTCTGCTGCATTGGCCGCAGCTGTCACCGCAAGTACTGCTGCAACGGCCTCAACTCCCTCTACGCACCGCCCGGCTCCGCCCGCCCCGAGATCTGGGAGCAGATCCTGGCCTGGATCTGCCACGACCCGGCCAAGAACGACTTCGACTACCTCTGCCACATCTGCGTCTTCGACCTCCCAGGCCTCATCCCCTCCGCCCTCTACACCCAGGCCCTAATGGCGGGGATCCCCATCACCACTTTCTCCACCTTCCGCGGCCCCTACTGCTACTGTGGCCCGGACGTCCTGCTCCAGGACCTAGGACCCTGCTTCACCCCCCTCACTGGCATCGACAAGAGCGGCTCCGCCAGCGCCTTCCGGCCCATCACCCCCCGAGACCGGGGGCTCAGCAGCGGCGCCCACAGCTCCGCCGCGGCCAGCCAGTCGACAAGGTGCAAGGGCGCGGGGGACAGTCGCGGGACAAGCTCCGTGGGCCACGGGATGGGCTATGGCACAGAGCTCCACCCGGCGCCCTCCCCCGTCGAGAGACGGGAGAGCTGGGCGCGCTTCAGCAAACGGGGAAGTCTGGCCCCCTCCACCACTGATAGTCAGAGCTATGCAGGTGATCCCTGGGAGGGGCAGAGCAGACGAGCGGGGCAGTGCTCCCGCGTGAGTTTCGCGGCCTCGCCCGGCCCCGGGCAGATGCCATCGCCCATCCAGCCCGTGGACCTGATGCTGCCCGTCCAGTTCCAGAACCAGCAACGGGAGCTGGCCAGACGCCGCCCGACGCCGGGGCCGCCGCCGGGGCGGTGGACGGGGCACGCGGGGAACAGCACACCGGCCCGCCTCAGCCCCCCGCCGCCGGGGAGCTGGCACCGAAGCCGGAGCAGGACGATCATCGAGGAGCTGGGGCGTCTCAGCCCCCCGCCACCGGGGAGCTTCCGGAGCCGCCCCTCCATCGTCGACGGCGTCCTCTTCAGCCGGCGGGAGAGTCGAGTGGAGTCCCCCGCCAACTGCGCCTTCAGCCACGGGAGCAGAGTCTGGGGCCTGGACGACATCAGGGGAGACGAGAGGCGGGGCCACGAAGGGCCCCGCGACGGACGAGACGATGGCGGCCGGCGGAGCAATGAGGCCTCCGGCCAAGCCAGCCGAAGGAGCAGCTTCAGCGATCGCTGGAGCAACGAAGGCCCCGGGAACGACTCCCGGGGCTACATCAGACGGGGCAACAGAAGCCCCAGCGAGAGCCGCCGGAGTGGAGCCCGGGGTCACGAAGGGCCCTGGGGCGACAGCCACCAGAGCAGCGGACGGGGCCACGAAGGGCCCTGGGACAGCGGCCGCGGACGAGGCGGCGACGAGCAAGGCGGCGGCCGCCGGGGCCACGACGGGTCCCGGGACGGCAGCCGTCGGGACGGAGACCGCGGCGACGAGCGCGGTGGAGGCGGCAGCCGACGGGGCCAGGACGGGTCCCGGGACGGCGACCGCCGCGACGAGTCCGGGGCCTCCCGCCGGCGGGCGGGCGGACCGGGCGACCCGGGCGGACCCGGGAGACCCGGCGGACCGAACAGCCCGGGCGACCCTGGGGACCCGCATGGACGCCCCGGCCACGGGGACCCGGGCAGGGACGACGACCGGACGGGCCTAGCCATGGAGGCCATCGCGGCCTGTCTGCAACAGCTCTCCCGCAACCGGGCGCCCACCGCCCTCCCCAAGGTCAAGCACTCCGGCGAGGAGTTCGACGGCACCGAGATCAGCAGGTACCCCCGCCACAGAAACTGGATTCAGGCACTGCTGGTGGAGGGGACGATGCCGGAGCGAGACAAGTACTACCACCTCCTCCGCTCCCTGAAGGGCAAGGCGCGGGCCAAGATCAAGACGATCGACCCCAACGCCCGGGACGCCTTCACCATCGCCGTCAACGTTCTCGACAACAACTACGACAGGCCAGACCTGATCGAGGCCGAGCTCTTCGCCAAGCTCAGCAACACCGGCGCCGCCTTCGAGGGCGACGTCACCAGCTTGGAGCAGCTGGCCGACCACCTGGCCGGCGTCTACGACAGCCTCGTCGCCATCGACGCCACCGAGCAGGCCATCAACGCCCACAGCCACGTGGTCTTCCGCAAGGTTCCCCCTGGCCTAGCTAGGGACATTCAGAGACAGCGGATCCGCCGGCGCCTGTCACCGGTGCCGGGGATCAGGGACCTGATCGACGAGCTCCGCGCCGAGGTCAACATGCTCAGGCACACCGGCGAGGAGCTGGGGACGCAGCACAGCACCGCCCTAGCCGCAGCAGCTCCGGGAAAGGCACCCGCCGCGGGCCCGTCGGGGGCTCAGTCCAAGCCCAGGCCGGGTAGTGCTGCCCTCCCGACGGGAGGGACGCGGCATGCCTGTACCCTCTGCAGCGGCTCCGGCCACGGGGCGCTGATGTGCACCAAGTACGCCTCCCTCAAGGATCGGCTGGCGAGGACCAAAGAGCTGAAGCTCTGCCTGAATTGCCTCATCGCCGGCCACGTCAAGGCCGACTGCAAGTCGAAGCGCAACTGCAGGAAGTGCAGCAAGCGCCATCACACAGCCATCTGTGACAACAAGACCGGCCCGGAGCCCAAGAAGTCGACGGGGGGGAAGTGGGAGAAGCAGAAGTCCCACCCCAAGGATGCCGGCCACAGCGCCGCTGCCGTCGGCAAGGCCCCCAGCGAGTCCCAGTCGATCCTCGCCACTTTCCGGCCCCAGCTGGCCAAGAAGGGAGAACGGCCCCAGGAGGACTCCCAAGCCATGCTGGACTCCGGCTGCAGCAACAGCTGGATCAGCCTAGGCCTGGCCCGGCGCCTCCACCTCCGCCTCTACCCACCCGTCTCCGTCAAGGTGGCGTACGCGGGGGCAACGGCGGCCCGGACCATCCGAGCGCACCCGGTCCTGCTGGACCTGGTGGCACCGACCGGCTGGCGCCTCACCCTCAAGGCCTACGCGGCCGAGGTCATCTGCCCAGCCATCACCCGGGGGGGGCTTCCAACTCAGCCCCGCCCTTCGCAAGGCCATCGGGGTAGCGGACAACGAGGTCTGCAACCTGCCCCCCGCCAAGGTGGAGAGCGACGAGGTCGACCTCCTCATCGGCCTCAACGCCTACAACAAGATCATTGGACCGGCCATCCCAGCCAAGGCCATCACCGACCTCCTGAGCGCACACTTCTCGGAGTTCGGCGTCATACTCAAGGGCGCCGTCACCGGCGAGGAGGCCATCATCACCGACGAGTCCCTGCGGCGGGGCTCCATCATCTCCATGGCCTGCTTCGCGGGCGCCCAGCCGGTGAGCTTCCAGCAGCTCATCCGGCGCCAGACCAGCCTGGACGAGGTCGGCTTCGCCAAGGACGCGGACCTCATGACCACCGTCGAGGACCGGCGGACCGAGGAGCTCCTAGCCCAGGTGGAGCGCAGAGCGGACGGTGCCTTCCTAGTACCGCTCCCGTTCAAGCCCGAGGCCGGCGCCATCGCCAGCAACTTCGGCCAGGCCTTCACCAGGGCCGCCAAGACCCACGAGCGGCTGTCGGCGGAGGAGCGGATCGAGTACTATCGCGAGTTCGACGACCAGGCGGCAGAGGGGATCATCGTTCCCGTCGCCGACCGACACTGCAAGGGCCAGCTCATCCATCACCTACCGCACTTCAAGGCCCCCGGGGGGAAGAAGGTGCGGCCGGTGGTCGACGCGAGCTCAGCCTGCGGGCGCCCGGCCCGCTGCCTCAACGACATGATCGAGGCCGGCCCCAACCTACTCACCGCCCTCATCTCAGTCCAACTGCGCCTCAGACGGTGCCGCTTCGCGTTCAGCGCGGACATCAAGGCCGCCTTCTACGCCCTCCACATCCGCCCCGAGCACCAGGACGCTCTCCGCGTCGTCCTTCCCAAGGACCGCACCAAGCCCCTCGACGACAGCAACTACCAGGTCTGGCGGTACACGCGGGTCATCATGGGCTGCGTCGCCTCACCCTGGCTCCTTCAAGCCTGCCTGCGGAAGCTGGTGGAGGACGTCCTCGCCGGCACCGAGCGCTACGGCCTCACCGACGAGGAGATCAAGAGCATCCCAGCAGCCACGTACGCGGACAACGTGGTGTGGAGCTTCGAGGAGGAGGAGGAGGGCGTCCGAGTTGCCCACGGCCTCGTCAGCCTCTTCGCCAGCGCCCGCTTCGTCCTGCGCAAGTTCACAAGCAACAGCGCCCTCCTCATGGACAGCCTGGAGGAGAACCAGAAGCTGCCCGAGCCCATCAACAACGCACTGGGCCTCATCTGGGACATCGGCACCGACGCCATCTCCCTCCCACCCGCCAAGTTCGAGGACGTTCCAGACTCCCCCACGGCCAGACAGCTGTCGTCGGCGGTCGCCCGAGTCTTCGACCCCTTCGGCCTCGCCTGCCCCGTCCTCCTCGAGGGCCGCCTGGCGATGCAGGCGGCGCACGCGAAGTGCAAGACGTGGGACTCCAAGGTCCCGGAGGCCGTGGCCACGAGGTGGGCGGCTCTGCGGTCCGAGTTGGAGCAGACAGCGGAGGTCAGCGTCACCCGCAACGTCTTCAAGGACATCCAGAACCCGGTGCTCGCCATCTTCTCCGACGCCAGCGACGACGCCTACGGATTCGCCATCTACGTGGCCGAGGAAAACGGGGGGGCTTCGCGGCTCCTCTTCGGCAAGGCCCGGCTGGTTCCCAGTGCCAGCCGCGGCACCATCATCACCACCCCCCGCCTGGAGCTCTGGGCTGCTGCGGCAGCGGTTCGAGCGGCGGCGGGACTCATCAAGGCCATCGGCGTCAGCTTCAAGGCCACCGTCCTCTTCACCGACAATGCCGCCGTCCTAGGATGGCTGCAGGCCAAGGCGGCTCCGCGCGTCTACGAGGACAAGCGCATCAAGGAGATCATCGGCTACCGCATCGTCGACAACTTCCGCTGGGTGAGGACGAAGGAGAACCCGGCGGACTGGAACACCCAAGCCCACGGCACCAGCGACATCCTCGGCGCCTCACTCTACGCCCGAGGACCACAGTTCCTGGCTCAGCCTCTGGGCTGGTGGCCCATGCATCGAGCCCCGCCTCCTGGGGGCTGCGTCCTCCCAGGAGAAGCGGCAGGGCAGACCCTGGAGGGGGCAGCTGGGGCCCCTGGCTCAGGTCGGCAGCCTCCAGCCCCTCCCTCCAGTGGCCCTGGGAACTCGGAGGCGGCTCGGGGCTCGGAGGCCGGGGGCTCCAGAGCGAGCCCGCCGCGCCCTCCGACCCTGCACTCCACTGCCTTTGCCAGCCCCGATGTCGCAGGCCCAGCACCGGTCCCCGACATCCGGCCCTGGAAGGGCTTCCTCAAGGTCCTGCACCCGGAGCGAGCGTCTACGCTGCGCCGCTTCCTCTGCACCGCCGCCTACGCCAATCGGCTCCTGTGCCCTCACCACGGGCGCAAAGGTAAACCATCGGCGGCAGAGCAGTTCGCACTGCTGCTGCCGCTGGTGCGGGACCTGCAGATGGAGGAGTATCCGGACCTGATCCGGCTGCTCGAGACCGACAAGGGCTCCTCCGCAACCAGGAACACGGCGGCCCAGCTGGGAGCGCGCATCGAGGACGGGGTCATCCGCGTCGGCACCCGCTTTGGCCTACGCGAGCCCACCGAGGACGGGAAGCCGCCCGTGCTCCTCCCCCGCCGCCACCCGCTGGTCTCCCTCATCGTCCAGCACATCCACTCCTTCAACCTCCACGCCCCGGCCTCGGTCACCCTTGGCCTCTTGAGACGAGAGTACTGGCTTCCAGGAGGCCTCCAGACGGTGTCAAGGATCCTGAGACGGTGCCAGCCCTGCAGGCTGGCCAAGGCCACGCTGCCCCCGATCCAGGCGATGGGCCAGCTGCCGCCGGAGCGGATGGACTTCGAGGCCACGCCCTTCTCCAACGTCCTGGTGGACCAGATCGGCCCGTTCGAGGTCAACAACAAGCCCGGCGTCGCCAAGCGCTGGCTCATGATCATCACCTGCGCCGCCTTCCGCGCCTCCCACTTCGAGGTCCTGGAGGACTACAGCGGGGAGGCCGCCTGCCTCGCCCTCGAGCGCTTCTGGGCCAGACGGGGCCTGACCAAGTGCTCCATCTGGCTGGACCAAGCGAAGGCCTTCGTCAAGGCCGCCCGCGTCCTGGAGCCCGTCCTGCGCTTCGGGGACGGGGAACCGCTCGACGTCACCGCCTTCGCCTCTGCACATGAGGTTCACTTCCGCCTGGCGCCGGTAAGGGCGCCCTGGCATCAGGGGGCGGTGGAGAGGCTGGTGGGGGTGGCCAAGTCCTGCCTCCGCCCGGCGCTCTGGAAACGCTCCGTCACCGACCCCGAGCTCCACACCATCGCCTGCAGAGTGGAGGCCACGATCAACAATCGCCCCCTCTGCCCCATGACCGCGGACCCCGCCGACTTCGCCGCTCTCACCCCCGCCTCCGTCCTACAGCCGGGCTGTCGACTGCAACCGCTGCTCTTCCCCGAGGAGCTGCCCCAGGCCCTGCGCAAGGCCTACAAGGCCCGCCAGGCGGCCATCTCCGACTTCGCCCACCGGTTCCAGACGGAGTACCTCGGCTTCCTCCGCGCCCGCCATCTCACCGACTGCGCCCGCCGCGGGATCCAGCCGGCCTCCTACTACGTACCGGGGGCCCCCTGCCTCCTGGCCGAGGACGCGCCCCGGCGCACCTGGAAGCTGGTGCGCATCGTCAGCGTCTTCCCCGACCGCCTCGGCGCCGTCCGCTACGCCGACGTCCGCGACAAGGACGGCTACGTCTCCCGCCGCTCCGTCGCCCACCTCCTCCCCACCGAGGCGGCCGACGGGGGGCCCAGCGACACCGCCGACGAGCCCGAGGAGCTGGAGGTGGACGAGGAGACGGAGGAGGTCGACGTCGAGGTCGACTAGGACTCCAAGCTCCTCTTCTCCGCCTTCCTCAAGCGCTTCTGGGTCAATGCTTTGCCTTTGGGCTTAGTAAACCCCCCATCGGCGGTTCCCCTATTCTCTTTCTTTTCCTCCTCCCTGCCCTGGCCTACTGCAGCTCCTTCAAACGAAAAGGTTTACCCTCTATCCTAAGTCCATGAGTAGGTCTTGCCAATATGATAGTTTGATAAGACTTTAAGAGTTCCAAAAATTTTACAAACATAAAATTGTCAAAAATGATTTTTGAACTGCCGCCCAGGGCTAGGCCTGGGAGGCAGTACTAAGGATTCACCTGGATTTGACCCTTGAGGCTATATATATATATCTTATATAATACGGGTGATGCCATTTTGGGAGGGGTATCGGCGCCACCTGGATTCATGACATGGCATATGATAGCTCTATGTATGGCTCTTGACGAGTTATTCAATATTTTTGCGCGGCCGAAGGCCGCCTGCCGCGGAGGGCAGGGCAGTCAGAGCTCCGGAGGCCGGAGGGCATGGGTGCGGAGGCCCCGGAGTAGAGCCTAGCATGCGAAGCACGCGAGGCGAAGCGTAGGGGCCGTAGCACCCGTGCCCGGAGGCCGGAGGAGCTCTGGCGCCCTGCCCGAAGCGGCGGGCGGCCGAGCGCCGAGCTAAGCAGTTACCCCATTTTTTTGTGTCCGTCTGTCCGCATATATATATATATATATATATATGTCTGTCCGGGGCCCGTACTCCGCGGTTTTTCAATGAAATTGGCTAATTTTTTGCATGAAGGTCCGCCTGGGTGGTATCTCCAGGCCATTTTTTGCGATGGACGTAATTTTTCGATTTTTGCCCAAAAACTAATTTTTTGATGTTTCAAAATATGAAGGTTCATAAATCACTGGTTTTTCAATGAAATTAGCTGAATTTTGGCAGGTACGTCCGTCAAGAGCAACACCCCCAAATGGAAGGTTTTTTGAAGACTATTATATTTTCTTATTTTATAAAAACAAAACCCCATAATTTCAGGTAGGTCCTGAAAAAACTTGGTTGGTTGGTTGGGACCGGGGGGTCGGGGGGGGGGGGGGGGTCCCAGGCAAAAATTTGGTTGGCTGCTTCGGGGGGGGGGGGCGGTCGGGACACGTATGGTCAACATTGTAAATTAATTGCTAAAAAAGACTCAGAGACAAAAAATGCAGTGATACAACATTTTTTATATTGAAAGATATAAAATAAATGGAATGGTTTGTCATAAATTTTGATATTTGTAAATAAAATAATTAATGTTTGTAAAAAAAGTTTGGAGAGCTGATTTGATGAAGTGTTAGTATCAGAGTATTTTAAGATTAACTAAAATATCATGATTTTCCTTAATGTCAAGCTTTTCTAGTATTAAAATTTGCTATAATGTCAGGATCATCAAATACGTTAAGATTTTATATAACATTAAGATTTTTAATTATATTGATGCTATTTGAGTTAAAAGTATTGTGTTTTAAAAGCTGAAACATCAGCAAGATGTATAGTTGGAATTTTAAAAAAAAAATACTGAGCAGTTTGCATTAGTGTCTGCAAGGCCATCAAAGTAAAATTTTTCAAAAAAGCGAAGAAACAAGAGAAGGAAAATATTTAGATATAGATATATATTTCTGTCTGGAATGGCCGGGGCCCTGCGAATTCTCAACGGATTTTGACAAACTTTTTTTTCCTGAAAGCTAATGCTTGCCGCTTGGATCCTGGCAGGGTGGAAGTGGTGCCGGAGTAGTTGAAACATCACTTTTTTGGTCGGAAAATTTTTTCCCATACATATACCCTTACATTTTACTTTTTGCTCTGTACTGGCTGAAGTGTTAAGATTTGAACAGAACACTTGAGTTTTTGAACTGCCGCCAGGGCAAGGCCTGGGAGGCAGTACTTAAGGATTCATCTGGTTTTGACCCTTGAGGCTATATATATATATATATATATATACCTATGTAAACACAAAATTCTCAATGGTTTCTTAACCGAATTGGCCCATTTTTACAGAGGATGTTGGAAAATGTGGCCGCATGAAGCCCTGCTTTTGGAGCTGGACGAAAATAATTTGTTCTTGACTTATGACCCAGAAGCCTTATGTTTCAATGCCCAAAAACTGAAATAGCGGTTATTTTTGGGAATTTTGCTCCAATTTTGTGCCCCAGTAGATAAATTTTGATGCTTAACACGAATCTGGCAATCAAATTGAAAATTTCTTGCAATTTTGCACAAATATAACAGCCTGATGTTTCAAAAACCAAAATAAAAGTTTAGCCAGTTCCACTGGTAATTTGTTCTGAATTTGGGACCCAATAGGTAAATTTCGACGCGGAACACGAATCTGGCCCTAAAATTGGATTTTTTTTTCAATTTTATACAACCTATGAGCCTGATGTTTCAAAAACCGAAATTGAATTTTGAACGTTTTCCCTGAGAAATGGCTATATTTTTGGGCCCCAGTAGGTAAATTTTGAGGCTGAACACAAATCTAGCAATAAAAGTGACAATTTTCCCAATGTTACACAAACCTAGTCGCCTGATATTTCAAAAGCCAAAATTGAAATTTTGACATTTTCCTTAAAAAATCGCTATAATTTTGGGCCCAGTAGGTAAATTTAAGGCTACTTTTTTATTTCAGGTAAAACTAAGGCTTAGTCTTAGCCTTAAGCTTACACACATGGGCGGCAGTTCAACAAATGGGCTCAACTGGCTACCCAGAATTGAGCCCCATGTTATACTAGTTTTGTTCACAATTCGTATATAACGGTTCCAAATCAGAGCTTACTTTTCAAATCGGTTGAGAAACCACAGATTTTTCCTTTTGAGTAAAGAATTGTCATGTTGAACTGCTGAAAATTGCAAACAAGACTTGAGTTTTTTTGTTCACAATTCATAACTGCTGATTCTAAATATGTGCTTACTTTAGAATTTGGTTCAAAAACCGCCAGACTTTTCGTTTTGAGTGAAGAATTGTCATATTGAATGGCTGAAAATTGCACACAAGACTTGTGTTATTTGTTCACAGTTCATAACTGCTGATTCTATATATGTGCTTACTTTTGAATTTGGTTGAGAATGCTCCTCGCGCCAGCCCATCTTGCGCTTCGCGGTCACCTATTGCGCTTTGCGCCATTATACTTGTTCTTTGTAAGTAAACCGTCTTGCCAAATACATAGAATCAATGAAGCATGCCAACTTTGTATTGTGCGATGGCATTATCAGTGGTAATGTAAATGACCAGCAGCTTTTTATTTTCTAGTTTAATAATGGAGGTTTTTGACCGCGGAGCGGCCCGAAGGGCCGCTCCGGCGGTATATAGACGTTACTCAACTTTTGTCCTCATATATATGTATATATATATATATATGTATATATATATATATATATGTATGTATATATTTCTGGAAATGCTGGTCCTTACCGAATTCTCAACGGATTGGGACAAGCTTTTTTTTCCTGAAAGGTAATGCAATTTTAGGAAGATCTGAAGATGGGGGGAACCGGTTTCCGAGCTTTTGAAACATTATTTATTTGGGTAGAAAGGTTGAAAATTTGGGTATGCTGTAAAAGGCTCAATTCTCAACGGATTTTGACAAACTTTTTTCCTGAAAGGTCATGCAATTTTAGGAAGATCTGGAGGGGTGGAACCGGTTTCCGAGCTTTGAAACATTACTTATTTGGGCAGAAAGGTTGCAAATTTGGGTATGCTGTAAAAGGCTCAATTCTCAACGGATTTTGACAAATTTTTTTTCCTTATAGGTAATAAAATTTTAGGAAGATCTGGAGGGGTGGAACCGGTTTGCGAGCATTTGAAACATTGCTTTTTTGGGTAGAAAGGTTTAAAAATGGGGTATGTTGAGAAATGGCGAATTCTCAACGGATTTGGACAAACTTTTTTTTTGCTGAAAGGGAATAACATTTTAGAAATGTCTGGATGGGGGGGAACCGGTCCCGGAGTATTTGAAACATTACTTTTTTGGTTAGAAAGATTGAAAATTCGATTATGTTGAGAAATGGCAAATTCTCAACGGATTTGGACAAACTTTTTTTTGCTGAAAGGTAAATACATTTTAGAAAGATCTGGATCGGTGGATCCGGTCCCCGGAGTATTTGAAACATTACTTTTTCGGGTATAAAGGTTGAAAAATGGGGTATGCTGTTAAAGGCTCAATTCTCAACGGATATTGACAAATTTTTTTTCCTGAAAGATTAATGCTATTTTAGGAAGATACTGGAGAGGTGGAGAACTGGTCCCGAAGCATTTAAAACATGGTTTAGTTTATTGTTCTGGGGGAATGTCGTGAGATTTAACCCTAGTAACTTGAGACTGCTTCTTTTTGCACCTGCTATGGACCTTGCTCAACATGGTTTGTTATGAAATTTAGCCGACATCCAATTTGTCATTGGCATTTGTTTCTGTGACATCCAATTTGTTTCTGATATTGTCATGCTGTCTTGCGTCAGGGACCCCGGCCAAACCTTGCTAATATGTTATTCCTTGGCGAAAAAAAAAGTTTGTCCAAATCCGTTGAGAATTCGCCATTTCTCAGCATACCCCATTTTTACAACCTTTCTACCCAAAAAAGCAATGTTTCAAATGCTCCCAAACCGGTTCCACCCTCCAGATCTTCCTAAAATTTTTCCTACCTATAAGGAAAAAAGAGTTTGTCAAAATCCGTTGAGAATTGAGCCTTTTACAGCATACCCCAAATTTGCAACCTTTCTACCCAAATAAGTAATGTTTCAAAAGCTCGGAAACCGGTCCCACCCCTCCAGATCTTCCTAAAATTGCATTACCTTTCAGGAAAAAAGTTTGTCAAAATCCGTTGAGAATTGAGCATTTTACAGCATACCCAAATTTTCAACCTTTCTACCCAAATCGAAATAATGTTTTTCAAAAGCTCGGAAACCGGTTCCACCCCTCCAGATCTTCCTAAAATTGCATTACCTTTCAGGAAAAAAAAGTTTGTCCCAATCCGTTGAGAATTCGGTAAGGACCAGCATTTCCAGAAATATATACATACATATATATATATATATATACATATATATATATATATACATATATATGAGGACAAAAGTTGAGTAACCTCTATAGACCGCGGAGCGGCCCTTCGGGCCGCTCCGCGGTCAAAGACCTCCATTATTAAACTAGAAAATAAAAAGCTGCTGGTTATTTTTTACATTACCACTGATAATGCCATCGCACAATACAAAGTTGGCATGCTTCATTGATTCTATGTATTTGGCAAGACAATTTTCTTACAAAGAACAAGTATAATGGCGCAAAGCGCAATAGGCGACTTAAAAGCGCATAATGGGCTGGCGCGGAGGGGGATTCTCAACCAAATTCGAAAGTAAGCACATATATAGAATCAGCAGTTATGAACTGTGGACGAAATAACACAAGTCTTGTGTATGAGATTTTTTTCCGGCCATTCAATATGACGATTCTTCACTCAAAACGAAAAGTTAAAAATATCTCAACCAAATTCTAAAGTAAGCACATATTTGAGAATCAGCAGTTATGAATTGTGAACAAAAAAAACTCAAGTATTTTGTTTGCAATTTTCACCAGTTCAACATGACAATTCTTTACTCAAAAGGAAAAATCTGTGGTTTCTCAACCGATTTTGAAAAGTAAGCTCTG